>JAHLSL010000073.1:112494-150860 GCA_025920805.1 Petroica traversi | reverse complement strand
GTGCTCCGGAGCCGCCGGGCGGGCCCTGGGCTGGCGGCAGCTCTGCCTGGTGCTGCCGCTCCCGGAGCTCAGACCCGCTCGGCCTTGCCTCCCTCGGGCCGTGTGTGTGTGTCTGTGTGTGTGTGTCTATGTGTGTGTCTGTGTGCGCTGGAGGCGGCAGAACCTTCCGCAGCCGCGGCAGCTCCCCGGGCCAGGCGGGGTTGAGGGAACGGAGTGAGGGTGAGGGACGGAGCAGGTGAAGGAGGCCGGTATGAAATTCATCGCTGCTTATTACGTGCTGCCGCTCTTTCCTGCGCTGGTCTTCGGCACTAGGTGAGTACCGACAGCTCCTGCTTTGTGTCCTTTTTTTTTTTTTTCAGATTTCAGTGCCTTGAAGGGAAATAATACAGATTTCAGATTTTACTTGGGTGTTAAGTTTAGAGCAAAGATTGTCTCTGGTTCTTATCTGTCTTGCTCCCTCTCCTGATCGTGTTAGATTGAATGTTCTCGTGGTGTTTTTTTTTTTTTTTGTTAGTTTGTTTTTTTGTTCTTCTGTTTTGTTTAGTTTTGTTTTTCTTTTTTTGTTTGTTTGGTTTGGTTTTTTTTGGTGCTGGAAAAGAGATGCACCTGTATAACTTGACCCACAGCTTGTGGGATGTAACAAGGCAGTGACAAATGTAAGCTTGAGCTATATAGAGCAGTAAAACCAGATGGACTCTGTTTCATTTTAAAGAAAGGCAAACGGCTGAAACTGAGAATAGCTGACGTTTTCCCTTACAGTGTGCAAAAAAATGAAAAACACTTGAACAATCTCATCTCAGTTAGCATTCTATACCTGAATGTAGACCCAGGACTTTTTTTTTTTTTTTTACTATAAGATATTGTGTTATCTCAATGCCAGTAAATGTATAAAAAGTTCCTCCAATCTAGAATAAATCCTTTCTGTGAAAGTATGTGTGTGAGAAAATATTAACAAAATCTATTGCAGCTTAAAAATGAAACCTGATCTGACCATGAAGTGTTCTGATAGGATAATGTGTTCTGCTCACTTGCTCTGAGACAGTCGATGCTGTTGATATAACATGTTCAGCAAAGAAAAGATAAAACTGAGACACCTTATCCCATTGTCTTGATGCACACAGTTGAGAAATTAATGTTGGGTACAGAGCAGATCTGTTAAGATACTGCTCTCTGTTTAGACTGCTCAACTTCCAGTTCCTCATCAGTAAAACAAACCCAGATTTTGACTATGGTATTTCTCTGCAGTGTTAGAATAAAACTACAAAAATAAGTGAGTAATAAATAATCATAAGTCTATAAAACATGATCTTGGAGGATTCATGCATGAACATTTTTCAGGGAAATGTGACTTTTTCCTTTATGTGTATTTCTTCCTGTAAAATGGGCACCCAAGCAGCCTTTTGCAGAAGCACTGCATGTTGTAAGGCTTAATTGTTCACCAAGATGTAAAAAGAAAAGAAGAAAATATGTGCCTGCTACACAGTCAAAGTAAGGGACAGCAGGAGCTACATACACAGGCAAATAATAACTGAAAACTTCTGAATGGGAAAATGTCCAAATGCGGGAAGAAATCAGGAAATTGCTTCAATTATTCAGTTACTTCCTTACTTTAGAATGGGGTTTTATTGGCACAAGGAGGGTGCTTTTTGTGGTTACATTTCTGACTAGGAGTTGCACAGTTCTGGTCCATATGAATCGTGCTGATGTGCTTTGGAATATAGCACTTCAACTCTTCTGATTGGGAAAAAGTTCTAAGGAAACTTTCACTAGCAGTCATGTGAATTATTCTGGATTAATAGTTTTATGCTCTTTAAAGAGTGATGCATCCTTGGAAGAATAGTTAAAATGGAGAGGAAGCATCAAACCATTTTGCAGATGCATGTTTGTATCTTGAATGAGCTTGTGCAGAATAACCTGTTCTGAAAAGAGATACGGAAAGCTTAAAAACTGCCTAAACATTCACGGGAGTCAAGGTATAGCCCTAAAAGTGAGTCCTGATCTTCTTAAGCAAATGTTATCAGTATGAGAAATGAAGCATAGCTAATTCCTGATAATTGAAAAAAACCTAAAAAACTCAAATCCCTCCTCAACTTTCAAAAAATAGCTGGAAAGAATATCAAGAAGTTGAAATTTGCATGTGGGTGCTAATTATGAAAGTTACAATTCTCAGGAGTGTATATGTTTTCATGAGACCACAGTGTTGTGGCCTGTGATGATTCATGTTCTTACGTAATTGTGAGATGAAAGTGATCAATGGGAGAGAAATTCCAGTTAAAATTCCAACCAAGTATAGTATGTGTTGCAAAGTGAGTTTTGGTAGCAGATTGGTCATCCCATTACAAAAGGAGACAGAAACTCTGTTGTAGTGTTGGGGATTTGTAAAAGTCCTGGGCTACTTTCTTCAGCAGTCACTTAATTTTTAACTGGCGCAAAGAAGGCAGAGTAATTTTTCAACAGCACATACTGGAAGTTTAAAAAATGCAGTGCTATCAACATGCCATCTACTGGAAAGAGATTATGCTTTAATCTCCTTTAGCAGAAGGCAGTTCTGGCTCTGGCAGTTAATACTTGTAAATATATGGCTAATTCATTGGTTGGACCCAATGTAGGTTTGCAGGGCTAGTTTTTCTTGCAGTAAAGCAGGGTACAATATCTTACCCTGTGAAATTGCTTAGCTAAGGCAAAATAATAACTTTGCTGGACAGAGTTTTCCATCATGAGGATTTATTTTTGTAAAAGTTTGTGCTCTGTTTCATACATTGCTGCTGAAATGAGTGAACAACAGTACTTGTTGCAGAGGTGGATGACTTGTGGATTTTTGTTCCTTGTCAGGGGGTGATGCCATCATTTTTGCATCATGTCATGGTGATAGTTTTGAAAGATCTCAGCATATCTTCAAGCCTAATTGCAAACAAATATGAATTGATGAGTTATGCTACATTAAGGCAACATGTAATATTTTCTTATTTGGTAACATTATTAAAAAGAGGAAAATACACAGCTATCACCATTATTTCATTATTGTATGTAACTTCTAAATTTGTTCTAAAATCACATGCATGAATCAAATGCCTGTGAAATCCAGAAAGTTCACAGTTTTGAAATGAATTATCTTTTCTGCATTATCTAAAATGGATTTTGATATGGCTTTGAGACACAATGATAAGTCTTAGTCATATTTCTGGTTGGTTATAGTGCCAAAGAGGTCGTAAGATTGAATTGAATTTTCTATCCAGTTAAACATGCATGTTTTGATGGTATAAGTAAAAATTACTGCTCTAAAATTAGTCTCTCAAAATGTAAAGTGAAACATTTTTGAAGATAAATTTAGCTTGGTAAAAATTATGAAATTTGTGTTTTCCTGGCTACTTGTATATTTCCTTTGACGTTTCAATTTTGGCAGATTTAATGGATTTTATATGTTGATTTTTTTTCATATGATACTGAAGACAATATAGGGTTTTATTGACATCAGAAATGAGTTTCACTGTCCTAAGAGTTCGTGGAGTAGACACAGTGTACAATAAGCTCAGGGTCTTATTCTGTGGCCACTTGTGTGCTTTTGTGGCCCCAGACACCTGAACAGTCTGATTGGAATGCTGCTTGTAAAGGGGACTCTTTGAAGTCATTGGGGTCAGTAACTAAGGTTTATGTTCCAGATACTCTTGTCTAGTGAGACCTCTCTACTTTTAGTTAAAAAGACAGTTTTCTGAATATTATTTGAATGTTACTATTGAAATGCTGTATACCAAAATTTTTTTGTCTAAACAACAGAAGTGCAACTGCTTAGAAGAAGCCTGATGTGAAACAGAGCTTTCCTTTTTTTTTCTTTTTTCTTTTTCTTTTTTTTTTGTAACAGTGCATTCTTTTCTGTCCACATGTGAAATATGACAAAGATACAAGACACTGAATGATTTGATTGCAGTAGAATGCTTAATGGCAGAGAACAGGACCATAAACCCAAAACGATGCACTTCAATAACAATAGTAATATTTCTTCTACAGCAACTCAGTAAGTGCATTTACAAATAACAGGGCTGTTAAAGGCAGAATTTTAATTGTAGAAAGCAGGTGTTGATAATTTTTTCCCTAAAAGTACAGTTCATTGTCAGTTTTACTACACTGGTGTTTCAAAGCAATCTGTAATACAATGGCTTCAGAATAATGCATCTTCTGTTGTTTGTAGCAGGATAAAAATAGTGTGTTCATATCAAGTTGCTTAATGAGTGTACAGGTGTTGATCTATTATATTTATATTGTTGGAAGTGATAAAAATATGATGAACTTCCTTATTAAGCTTGCAAATTGTTGAGCTTTCCTTGGATGCATTTTTAAGGTCAGCTATTTTTTTTACATTTTTGGGGTTTGGTAATAATTATTTAAGGGATATGAAAATAATTTTTTCTTTCCTTTCAAGTAAAGGTGTGTAAATGACTCAGCCTGTGACTTGAGAAAAAGATAAAGATGAACATATCTAATGTTACTGTACTGTCATGGAGTGGGAGAAAGTTGAAAATCCTTGTTTCTAGTTTTTAAGATCTTTTTGGTCTCAAAAACCCTGGGCTATAATCAGATGTTGAAAGTAACTGTTTTTCATTTAGACTGATATGAGAGTAGATGGAACCCTTCTTTACAAACTTTGAAGTGAAGTGTGATGCTCCTTGAATATTAATGCCCTTGGCTGTAGCCACACCATTGTAACATTCTCTCTGGCAGGTGGCCAGAACTGATTCTCACTTCTGAGATCTCAGACTAAGGTCCAGTAGTGTCTCTCCTCTTCCCCTCTATTGAAAATTAAGTCTGCAGAGTGGTAGTAGGCTAGTTATTTAGGAGAAAATATTACACTTTTTTTTTTTTGCTGTAGGTTCTTAACATGCTTTCCTAATTCTTTCAGAAATGCAAGGGTAATAAATATAATTTTTCTCATTCGTAGAGTTCACAATTTTGTTGTCTGAATTTTCTGGGCCCTGAAAGCTTTCTGATTTCTGTTAGTGTGGATGATGATGCTTGTTTGGTTAATGGCTTGTAAGGATTTATATTTGAGGTACAGATGCTGTATTTAGGATGTGACTTGTGGCCATACTATACCTGTAAACTATGAGCTGTTGTTGTGGAGTGTGTTTAAGCATAATGGGTGCCTAAACCGGTGGTGCAACTCCATTATTTCATGGAATGTGTTTGGCTTGATGGCTTTATTTTGGTGACTTGTAAGAAAGTGCCTAACACAGCAAACTAGAAGCTATTTGCACCTTGCTGCCAAAGAAATGGAGAAAAATGCATTGGTAATATCAGTGGTGCTTCATACATCTAAGATCGTGAACCTAAACTAAAAATCCAGGGAGGAAGTCACAGTTTGGCCAGAAAAACTTAAAAAAAATTCTTTTGTGAGGTTCAAATTCTGCTTGTTATGCTATGTATAACAAGCATTTCTCCCAGGAGACTTGCCATGGAGTTACTTTTGACATTTTAATGTATTCTTTGTGTTTAGAAAAATTAGAATGATGGCACATTCCTGTGTCTCATTTATTAATTTACAGTAAGGACAGAAGATAAGGATATCTTAACCTAAATCTTAATCCCCTTTTCAGTGAGATTGTGAGCTCAATATTATTTTCTGTGTTTAATAGAAGACTGTTCACAGACAGCATTCCTTACAATGTACCACTCTGCAGACAAAGAAATGTCATTTATGCCACTTGTCAAAACAGTGTTTCTTCCCATTGTCTAGTTTTGCGCATTGGGTGCACCATCTGTCTCGTAAGGGTCAGACTGTAAATATTCTCTGTGTGGAAGTCAAGTAATATGTTTGTCAGAAAGCAAAAAAGACTTTTCATACCATCCTCCAGTCTTAATATTGTGCAAAGGTTTAAGATGTGTATTGTTATATTTGCTATTTCAAGCACATTGGAGGGCAAGTACCTTTAAGAAATATGGAAGAAAAAATACGACATTTCATCAAACAGCAGTTTTTGTGTGCTACTATAATTTTCTTTACTCCATTTCCTTAATTACTCATCTTACCCTTTACATAATTCTGGTATCTTTTAATGTTTACTTCTACTGGTTTTTATCTTCGTAATATTTTTGTAGTGCTCCATCTTAAGTTTCTACTGTATTTGTAGATACAAACTCTACTGTAGTCAATCTTTAGAGAAATCAATACATGAATCTTACAAGCTGAAGAAATAGGTGTGAACAGAATTTCTTGATATCTTCCGTGTTGATATGATTAATAGTTTCTATGGGAAAAAGTAGAGAAGTGTAAAAAATTCTGATGTGTTTTGTCTTCATGTGTTGTCTTAGAAAGAAAATATTCATCTGCTGCCAGCTAGTGTATGTTATCCAAAGTGTTGATTTTTCCAGCCATTTACATATTCTTGTTGTTATTTATGAATGGCCATATTTAGTCAATTTGTGATCAGTTTCCTTGCAGAAAATAGGTAGGTTTTCTTTGCGTTTGCTAAATACGGAAGTGGAAGCTGGTTGAAAAACAAAGTAAGCCTGTTTTGGACAAAGTGAAGCACTTAGAAAACGGAGCACCTATTTGCTGAGTCACATGTAATTGCAGAATTAAAACCTTTCTCTTTTAGTTGAAGGTGGAACTGCTGCAGAATATCTTTCTAATGTCTCCATATGAAAGTCTTCCAGGCCACAAGAGTTCCACCTGTGACCCATGTATATTCTTGCTTTGACAGTATCAAAACAGCTTCTATGCAAAAACAGGAAAACAGGGATTTATGGGGGGGGGCCAGTCTCTGTAATTTCACCACAGTGAAGTCATACATAAACAAATCATCAGTATTTTTAATGGGTGTTTATATAACTTGTTTTGGTAGTGGGAGGGGAGACAAATTACCACTGGTGTAAATTGTAAACAAA
This sequence comes from Petroica traversi, assembly GCA_025920805.1. Classification (NCBI taxonomy): domain Eukaryota; kingdom Metazoa; phylum Chordata; class Aves; order Passeriformes; family Petroicidae; genus Petroica; species Petroica traversi. The sequence goes on along the minus strand of JAHLSL010000073.1, from coordinate 143,981 downwards.
ACACTTTACTCATACTTTATATTGTTGCATTATCTGTTCTTCAGGTGGTTCTGTGATTTTGTCGGTATGAATGACTAGAGAAGTAGGAGCTCTGACTTTGTTACTCAGAATTGCTTGGTGAACCAAGAGTAGCAATAAGCCTAGCAATTACACTATGCCCACCACATATATGTCATCCTTGACATGTCTGAATGGTTTTGCAGCCTTGTGTTTGTTTCAGGCTAGTCTGTGACAATAAACATGGGGAGAAACCTGAGATTTTACTGAAATGTGGAAGAGAAAAGAAAAGAAAATCTGGAAAAATTGAGCTGACAAGACTGAAAAGCAGCAGCTGTGCTCTGGGCAGCATTATATTGTTAAGGAAGTTTCTTCCTCCTGAGGCAGTGTAATGAAATGTGTGCTCAATGTGCAAAGAGAGACTGTCTCTCTTGAAAATGGAGAAATAAAATAATTTTTTATACTGCTTTACTTAGTTTTTTTTTGTTAAGACGTATTTTTCAGGACAGGGTGAAACTCAGCAAGGGTGCAAATCAAAGAACTATGTTCAGGTGTTTAGTAGCTGAACCTTTGGGATTCTATGCTGAAGCTAATCAGTTTATAATTATTTGTTATTTTCAATGCCAAAATGTCGAAAAATAGCCACTGTATTCTTACTACTTATCAATGGTTGGCATAGTCCATCAGTCCTACTGTACTTCTGACCCTCTGTTCTATGGAGAGTACAGAAGGTCCTGGTATTTCCTCCTCTGGAAATAGGTACTGTTGATTTTTTGTTGGTTTTGATTTGTTTCCTTCCCCCTTCTGTGAAGGGAGTCAACATTTGCCAAGGGACCAGATATTTTTGAGAGGTTTAATACCTATAAACTGCAGTGGATTTTCTTTCAAGTGAGCTGAAAGAGTCTAATCTGATGACTTTTGTATTTCAGAAGGGGGCAGCTGGTTGACTGCGCTAACCTTTTGAAAGTCTGAATGTAAACAAGAGCTATATTCTTTGAAACAGGCTATTCTTTAGTTCCTGATGGGTGTGGGGGACCAAATAGTCATGATTGTTAGGAATCCATTCTGACACTTTTAGCCTTGCAGCTGTCTTCATTTTACCCTCAGTTGAGAAATAAGATTATTTGGCTTAATGTGAAGGGTAAGGCTTGGGTAATTAATCTGTAACATTGGTGCCTCAGTGACAAAGATGAGGAGGGGTCAAAACTCATTACAGCATTACTGCTTTCCTTCTGTTTCCTTCATTAGACATATTTAATGTTGCAATCAGTGCAGCCTATGCAATTTAATTTGGTGAAAAATCAGTCTGAAATACTGCTTTCTGTGATCTCAGTGCATTCATTTATGAATATATATGCATTCATACATGAAAAAATCCCACTGTCCTCAAGTGCATAGATAGTGAATAGAGACTCCTCCACGTGTTTGTTTACTTGTAAAACCACTGTCTGCTCTTCAGTACTCAGACGTGCTGTATTTGGCTCAGGAAAGTGCATGAAAGCAGACATTTAATTTAATGTAATGTATTTCTTTAATTCTGTTCCTGTTTCAAACATTAGTTCTTTCCCTAATTTTGACTCAGCTGGAGCTCCTTTGGCACAAGGGCAGATTGTTGTCTGTTCCTGGGCACAGAAAGAATTAAAATGCTGTAAAAATTAAATAGTAAGATCAGTTTTGAAGAAATAATAGTCCGTCCATCTGACTCAGAAAAAACCCTTGCATTTCTATCTGTTTTAATGTCATAGTATGTAGTATTGTCAGTTTCATAAAATGACAAAATTAAATAGTTTCTGAGAATAGCTAGGAAGAAATATAGGACATGTACAGCAGAACTAAGGGTTTAAGGAATATCTGTTTCCTTTGTATGAGATAACTACTGCATCACTGGTTTATAAAACATAATTTTAAATGTTTAAGCCATTCCCATCAAATAGGTGATGTACAGAAGTTGAAGCTGCAGTCAGGTTTGAATATTTTAGTGTTCACTAGCATCATATGTTTCTTTGCTGCTTAATCTTGCTGATAGTATCACATGTTAAAATGGTACTTTAAAATGTAAAGGAAAACTGTTCCAAATAATATTCAGTAATTACAGAAACATAGAGGTTTTTATCAAAGCAGATTAAACCTGATGATACCTTGGAAGCAGTATGGAATAATTTATTCTGCCTTAATTCTTTCCATGTCTAGGGAATTAAATGAAAAGGAGTGACAGTAAGAAAGTCTCCTCTGGAGTAGATACCAAAATGTCATTATGGATGCTGACAAAAAGAAATTAAGAATTGCAAACTTGTAATCAATTTCATTGGTATATTTTTTTATATCTACGTCTTCTTCTAGACAATTAAATTCTTCAAAACAGCTGAATTTTTTTTTCAACAGCTAAGGCATCAAATTTGACTATATTTTTGCAGATAAAAAGTACCAAATTATTTCTACAGGGTTTTATTTTTTTATATCCCACCACTTCCTTCAAATGCAAGAAGTTATACTGGAGACAAACGCTGTTTCTGGCAAATATATTAACCTGGAGTTATTCTCCCAATTTCCACTTTTGCAGTCTTTCAGTTGGACAGGCTTGCATTTCAGTGTATGAAAAGATGTTAACGTTCTTTGAATTTCATGTATTTCAACAGAATTTTATATTTATGTTGATGATGGCCATTAGTTCCTGCCATTATGGCACAGGTTGCACTGCTGAAAGAGAAACTTTAGCAATTGGTGAATTGTTACATGCTCAGTCAGCTATTGGTAATCTTGATGTGTGTTTCTTCATGGCCCAGTTATCAGTATGACCTCCTGTTGCAGCAGCATCTGACACATCCTGAAGTTGTTCCAAATAACTCCCACAGGGATATGAAGCCTTTGCAAAGTCTCTCTTCTTAACAGATTCTGAAGCTTTTGCGTGGCAGATAACCTTCCAAATTTTCTTTTCTTTAGAGAAAGATCTGAATCTTGTCAGACCTCAAGTGCTTTTATGTTTAACCTGATTATGAGGAGGAACTTCTTGACTGTGCAGGTGACTGCACTGGAACAAGTGGCCCAGACAGTTGGGGGAGTCCTCCTCACTGGACATCTTAAAGAATTCTCCTGTGCCAAGTGTTCTAGGATGACTTTGCTTAAGCAGGGAGATTGGACCAGATGACCCACTGTGGTCCCTTCCAACCTTTTCCATTCTGTGATAACATGAAAGAAGAGTGTTCATTCTTTCACCATCATTTCATTGACTTGAAGCATAGTTTTCAGTCATGATAATTTGTTGCAAATGAAGAGGCTTCAGATTTTTATCTGTGTGGAGGAGAAAAGTGGGATTTCTTTTCCTGTTTTCTTTTCTTTGTTTTCTTCTTCTGTGTTGGAATTTGTATACAAAACTCAGTTTAGGTGGAAAAACTGATTAAATCCTGCCTTCAAACAAAGGCAGCTATGGATGTTTATGGGCATGTTATGGTTTGCAACTGCTTCATTTGTGTTAGGTTTTCATCTTGGAGTGAGTGTGGGGATCATTCTTAATAGGTTTGTGGAAATGCCTGTTTCTTAAAATATCCAGAAGACCTTAATTTCCTTATCAGCTTCATTTGGAGTATAAAAATTAAAAATTAATGGAAGAAAACAAAATTAATGCATGTTTTTGTATATTTCTGGGTAAACTAAACTGATATTCTTTCTGTTTAAACCTGTATAATCCATGTTTGCTGCTAGAGCCTAGGATATGTGTAAGGAATAGAAGTTGGTTTTGGAGGTTCAGTTGTCTTCTAGTTATAGAAACAGGAATAATAAAAGAGAGTAACTCTTTCAGTAATATATATATATGTATATATTCATAGCAAACATCAAGATGTAATCTTTAAAATATGAATCTTAAAAAAAAAAGGCCAAAAATCCTAAAAATGCAAATGACTATAAAATCCTACAAATACTCCAGCAATTCTCAAACACTTTGAAAATGAAGAGACTACTACATTGTTATTACATGTTCTGTCTTACCCGTAATCTTTATTTGCTTAACAGTTGCTTAAATTTTAGGCCACAAGATCACTGTGACCATGAGATACTTCAGAGAAATCAATTTCAGAGTAAATAAACTTCAAGCTTTCATGGAATCCATTTATAGACCCTTGGACCACTCCAGTTCTTTGACCACTTCTGATTTGAATTACTATGTTTATGCTACTGAGTAAAGAATTTCTTTTTAGATACAGAAATCATTTTAAGCAGCAGAAGTGCCTGTATTATAGTATATGTAAAGCTGATTTTGATACCTGATTTCAATATAAACAATTAATATAAACAACACAGACTTCCTCTGTTATAAGAAATGGCAAAGGTGTTTAAATGTATCTTAAAAATGGGGACTTAAGATATGTTAGCTTAAAAACAGCAAACCACCAAAACTCTGATTTGCACTATGGATTGAGGTGTGACATCCTGTCCTCGTGGGGGAAGGATGCACCCAAGATTTGTAGGTGCTTATGGACAAAAGGGATGACAAAAGTCACAGAGACCACAAAAACTCAGTTTTATTAGTGAATTACACAACTGGCATTGAAATTGGTATGTTAGTGCCTGTCCTGCTATATAAGCATATGGCAGTATGGTAAGATGAAAAAAGAGAGAGGGAAGGAAGGAATTGGGGAAGGAGTTCAGGAAGGAAGGAAAGAAGGAAGGCAGAAATGTATGTGCCTGAGCTCTGTGGGGGTACCACTCTATAGGTAGCTCTAGGGTAGAGAAACCTAAGTTTCTCACTTTCTGTTCAAGTTAGTTTTCATTCACAGTCCATTCTTACAGGTCTTCCTGGAAATGGGTCAGAGGGCTTCAGGGGTCTTTGGTGGTCTTGATCGCTGGCTTTATAGTCTGTGGTCACTTCTCAGTCTCATTCTTGCCCTTGAGCTGTACTGTGATCTGCTTATCTCCAAGAACTAGAAAAAGGATGTTTGTCCTGGAAGAGTGCTGCACTGTCTCCAGCAATTCTTTTCCCCCACAGTGTGTTACTGCCAACGATCCTTGGTTGGTTCCACAGCTCTCTGACTACTGGTGTTCGAGACATACACATTATACTATTTTTTAGGTTTCTACACAAGGTCATGAGAGCTTGTCTTGTTCAGATGTCGTGAAGCCTTGAGAATATTAAGTGTCTTGGCAGGATCACACCAAAGTAAAAGTAACAGCCTGTAGCTTTAAATCAATTATTTTATTATCTTCAGTAATTACTAAATAAATCACACATTTGTGCCTTTGTAGTCATTGTAATATCCACTGAGTTCACTGAATCCCCACTGATGGTAGAATAATATCCTAGCATCTTAGCACGTGTGAAAAGATAATAAGAAAGTGGCATTCAGTTTAGCAGCACCTGAACCAAGACAACACTCAGATTTTTTAAAAGTGATAATTCTTTTATTTATATACAAGAGTTACAGACTTTGTTTTAAATTCAGCCTTTGATATTTAACTCTAATTTCTCTAAAGTAGAAAATCTCAGAGTTAAGGCTTCTTGTGTGAAAGTTGGCTTTTTAATTTTTGTATTTTAAAATTTGCTTAATGTTTAGATTCTTGAAGTACTGACACATACATTGAGAGATTCTAATTTTTCTTTCTTTCTTTATAGCCTTTTGTATTTTGTTAATGCATACCTGATTTACTACTCACTTTAAAGTCCATGGAACAACACTAACAATGGAATGCATAATATACAAGTCTGGGTTTTTTTTGGTCAACAGGTTTCTTGTTTTACATCCTGCTAGCATATTTACTTGAGTTATATGGAAAAAGTTCATGCATCTTGTTTATTTAATTCTGGGGAAATGAGGAGAAAAGGGACACTCTTGATACAAGATTTTGTCGCTTGTATTATGGAAGTACTCTTTCAGGCTTTGCCCTCTTCCCATTTTACATTTAACTTTTGTTATGCTAAAGGGTACCATTCTTCTAGCAATTTTATAACTTTTTATTTTTGTAAGGAGTACAAAAATTAACTGTCTCATGTTTATGGCATCCTACTGCCAGCACTCAAGAGCTCTCAGGTATACAAAGCTTTCTAACTTTTCTTCCTTTTATATTTCTCTGAGAGTCATCTTATTCTGGGAAATAAAAGGCATTATTCTTCCAAGTTTGTGAAGTTTCTTTTTATTTTCTGAATGGCATTGGGGAAAATTTTACGCTTAATAGGTACTTAATTTTGCCCTTAATTCAGTACCTTATTGATTACTGAATGGGTGTTACAGTAGTTGCAAGACACCTAGTGTCCCAGGTACACCATTAACAACTCCAGTTTATTTATTGTTTATTTTAAACCTTTGTTTTAAAAGTTGTTTTCCTTTTGTTTTTTAATGATTTCTGCTCAGAGTGGTTCACAGGATATTACAAGACCTCTGCATAATATTGTAGGGGTAATGCCAGCACTCATCAAATTAGTACTGAACTTAATAATGTGCCTTCTAATATGCAAAAGTGAAGAATGCAGCCAGGGCAAGGCTGGATTTGCATTTCTCTTAGAATTCAACAGGCAAGTAAAAAAATGGTACGTATCTGTAAGTAATTGGGCATTGCATATCAGTAGGAAGAGTTGCACATCATAGCTGAAGGATGTTTCTGTTGAAAATTGAATCTGGATATTTAATGTTGAGATTGTGGCAGGATCTGTGCCACTGAGGAAAGAAGAAAACAATACTCCCCATACAAGACTAACTATCTGAGATCAGTGACTGGACTGCAGTGTAAGAGTCACAGCAGTCCCTTCCAATGAATAAGAAAGAAATGCAGTCCTGATTTTCAGAGTGAAACTGGCTTCAATCATCTGCTGGCCCTGCAGTTTTATTCCAGCTATGGAGCTGGCCATAGTGAAGATATATTTTAATTGTGAGCGTTTTATTTGCCAGCTCAGTTAGCATTTTCAACACTTTGATCCAAATCAGTATTTGAGGCTTGATTCTAAGGCTGAGCTGCATAAGAACAGACAGTGTTTAGTGTCAAACATGAAAAATAATGTTATGTTACCTCTTAATTTCAAAACTAAACTAGCTCCTTTGAGATAATAGCAGCATATAAAATGGAGCTCCCTCCAGACTTCTTGTGCAAGAATATGCTCTAGTCTGTGTGAAGGTTTCCACTCTTCCAGACTGTATTAATTTGGTGTGATATTGATCACTTTAATACCTACCTGATATTTTTCTTACTCAGCTGCATAGATAATTTTAAAAGGTTGCCTATTTCTTCTGCAGCAGGCAGATACCCAGGTGGTGGATAAGAGAAAATCAGGTGTTTATATGGAGTATAATTATATCTAATATCTCTTTCTAATCTCTCACTGTCATTCACTACTAAAGAATATTTGTGCTAAGAGTATAAATAAGTATGTAAGAGTATAAATAAATATTTAAGTAAACTGTGCTAGCTGAGTCTATTTTTGCAGATGATGCTTTTTACCTTTGTCTTATGCATTTTCAAAATCTAGAAACATTATTGTGCTGTCAGTATTATTCCTTTAAGCTAAATCAGTGGAAAAGATGGTAAGTGCTGCCAGAGAAATCTAAGCAGTTTTATTAGAGCTGTGCTGTGAAGAATAATGAGCAAAACTTGTAGAGAGCAAGGCATCGGAAGTTATGTTATTTAAAAGTAGATAAAAAGAAAATTATGGCTGTCTTCTGAAAAAAAAATTAGGAAGATACATCTGCAGAAATTGGCTGAGGAGCAGAGAGATACTGCATTTAAAATGGATTTTGGATCAAACTAGCTATACAAAACCTCATTTTGAGGTAGTTGTTAGTCCGTGACATTTTCAATGCTTTATTGGCAGTAATGTCCAAGTATGCCTGCCTAGGTGAAGCCAGGTAAGAATTCTTTGCTTTGGGTATTGGTTTAAGGCAATTTTAAGGAAGACAGTCTAAAAGCAGTTACCTCCTCTTTAATTTTAGCTAATCCATTTCCAGCAACAGGGAGAAATGAACACAACTAGATATAAGTGGAAAAAATAACTTTACTAAAAAAAAAAAGAAAAAGAAACAGCAATGAGAAAGAATAACAGTAATAACTAGTTACAAAAGTACTAGAATCTCAAGGACTCCAGGGGTGGGGGAACAAGAGAAACTCAGATTGGTGGAGTGACCCCTTCTCCTAGATGGCAGCCTCCAATAGGGAACCAGGAGTAGGGAGACAAAGGGACAATGGTAGCAACTGCCCCCCTCCCTTGTCCACCCTTATCTCTCTGGCTGCAGCAAAAATTCCACTCAGTCAGAATGCCACTGTAAGAGTGGTAAAGAAGCAGATACACTTCAATGAATTTGTCATGAAACCTTGTGCTGTAGTTGAAGGACATAGGTTTATTGTGGATGAAGTGCTTTTCAGAAAGCCTTTGAGCAACGGAGTCAGAATTTTTGGGGAGTGTTATAGGGGAAATGATATAGTTGAAATTGTGCCTTTCCAGGTATTGATGTATCTTTGTAGGAAATGTTTTCATGAAGACCTATTTTTCTCCATCTTTTTCTGTACTCAACTCTATACACTTTCTCTATCTGCACTCACCTAAAATGTTGTTGTTGACATTGATGAAAGTACAATCAGATACTTAATGCTTTTCATGGGCCTTCTATTTGAAAGGCTGAGTACATTAAAATTAATACTTCCATCAAGAAACTAAAAATTTGAAGACACTGAAAACAGACTATGGCCTTGAACCACTAAATTTTTTAATACTGGGCAGATAAAATTTTTTCTGCGGGGGAAAAATTAATATTACTAACTTAGAAATTTTTATTAAAATTAAGAATCTTCTATTTTGTGAGTGTAAAATGTAGTATGAATGTATCAATTAGCTGTTCCTTATAAACAGCATTCCTCAAGGGATGTTTCTGCTGGACTTAGAAAGAATTACAGGAGAGAACAGAAAGACAGTTTGACTACCCTTGTTTTTCCTGAAGATCATTAGTAGACTTCAGATTGACAGTATGTGTAGCTTTCAGAAATACATACTGCTTACCTGATCCTTTTCTATTTATGTCATTTTGTATTTGCACAGGCTAGTAGTATTTGTAGCTTTGGATCTTAGTATATGTTTCGGGATTTTAGTGTTAAAACTTTGGGTAACTTTTTAATATGAAAAATTGACCTGTAGCGTTTCCAAGTTTTGATAATTTGATTCCACTAAAAGTAGGCAATAGCAAAATAACAGGTAATTTACTTTTTAAAACAAAAGGCATATTTTTACTGTCAGGCTGAAAGATTTTTTTTTTCCTCTTGAGGTATTTCTTTTGGGAAGTTTAATAGGAAGATGAGTTATAATGACAGGTATTGACTTGCAGCCTGGTGTAAAACCCAGAAAGGGCTGACATTAACTCTTCTAATCAATCCCAAACATTTGACTGTTCACTCTTTCGTACTGCAGCCACAGGTTTAAATCAGTGAATTGAAATAGTTGAATGATAAGAGCTTTTATAAAACACTAATGCATAATGTTTTAGTGAAATGTAGTTTCTGATGAAGTTCAGTGGTAGTAGGTTGCAGTTCAATAGTTTAGTAAATATTTCTTGCAAATAAAGCAATTTTGCATCAATTCATGTGTGGTGACATCAACTCATCAGATGGGATTTAGAGATATTTTAGAATAAGTATATAATTTTCAGGACCAATCCTGTGTTAAACAGAATCCTGTTGAGAATATAAATTACTTAATTATTTTTACTTAGCTGGTGTATCTGTAGCTGGTTTTAAAACATTATTTTAAAATTATCCCTGGAGTTTTGTCATTCAAAAATCATATCCCTTGTAAGCTATTATGAGTCTATTATAAAATTTTTTAAAATCACCCTTTTTTCAAACTACTGTATTCATTTGGTAGAAATTTCATTAAACAAGAGATGGTCTCAAATAACTGTGTAATGGAAAACTGGAAATATAACATAAATATGGTCAAAAAAGCCTAGGAGAAGATAGAACCTAGTTTTTAATTGTTCCTCTTAGTTTGTACTTTTAAAGCAAGGAATTACAGATGTAGTACATCTTTGGATTTTTTCCTTACAGGTTCTATGGTGAAACATTTCTATTGGTACTAGAGAAAGATCATGAAGTATTAAACTATCATATTGGTATAAATTCATCAATTGTTTCTTAGCTGCTGCATGATTACTTGAGTTGGTAATAGTGAGTACTATTTCCTGGTGGGGGGGGGGGAAGGCAAAAACTCTAAAAACCCAAAAGCTTTGGGAGAGTAGAAACAAGTAATGTTTTTGCATCTGGAAGATTAATAGTTTTTAGAGAGACTCTTGAGTCTCTGCAATAATTCCCCATATATGCATTAGTTTCAAGCACAAAAAAAAAATGACTGCATTATTACAGTAGTACTTGGGGTTAATGTTTTGTGGACTAAATGTTTCATCCTTGAAATCAGAAAGACATTTACTTGTAATCAGAATTTGTTCCTACTATCAAGAAGTGCATGTAAACTTTAGTTTAATTAATCCTTCCTAACAGCACTTGAAAGTAACAGCAAAATAGGAACTTCTTGCATGTTTTGCTGAAGGTGAATAAGATTTGAGTGTCTTTGACTGAGTTGTGTTCAGACAAGGAAATTGAACTTATCTATCAACTTCCTTGTTGTGAATTAACATCTGGATGTTCTAGGAAGTTGGATGAGAGACCTTCCCTGTTTGAAAGAAAAAAACCAACATACTATAAAAGTCTACAGATGCAATTGTCAAACTTCATATAGCCTGTATAATTTTCTAGTAACAATATAGGTTTAGACCTGTGAAATTGCAACAGAGGTGTCATGTAGAGGAGGGGAAAAACATGGAGCAGTCCAACTATTACTTGTGCTACGCATTTAACCTGCACAACATTCATGGAGTAATGAGGACAGGGAAAAGCTTTTAAATAAGTTCACCATGAAAAGGTCTGGCTTTTAAACTCAAGGATCTGACAATTTTAAAGCCACCCACTCTTCTGTTTTAATGCCAGCAGTCAGAAAGGATATATTTCCAAGTTCACCTGCTATTAATAATGCATATGCAACAGTGTGCATTAAATGGTTTCTACAGCAAGTAAATGGAAAAAAAGCAGCACCATGAATTGTGACTTTTCAGTCTGCTATCCTATAGAGTAGCTCAGACCTATTTTTTCAGGATTTTGGCATTAATTAGGAGCTTTCTGGTTTTGGATTTGGTGTATGGTTAGCAATTTTTGATATAAGCAAATTAACATTGGCTTTAATATGTGCAGTGTACATAATTGGCTGTTTTTTCTAATGAGTGTAATAATTTCTTTTCTTATTATTTTAATATCATGACATAGGTGTCCTTCCAATGGAAATAAAGGAATGACAAAATATGTGTAATTTTCCCCCTCCTTTTTATGTTCTAATGTATTTCTCATCTCTTTCTTTCCAAGTGAAAGTCAAGTCTGTGGTTAAATTTGGCTTGAGAAAAAAACATTAAGGGAAAATGTGTTTGTATATTCTTGAGTAACATGCCATTATACCAATGAGTTCAGTAGAACTGTATAGTTACTATTTAAAGGACTATATGAACCAGACTTCCTTGCTGCTTTCCATTTCAGTGCAGACTTTACATGATACTGTATAATATCAAACTTGTTACGAGTACACCTACTGGGTCAGAAAGATACCTAGCTGATAACTGGGCAGGGGTTTGACTATAAAATTGAAGTCAAATTGAGGTAAGAATTCAGATTAAAAATTCATGACAAAGAAAAATATTTCATTGTTGTTTCAACTTTTTTTTTTCTTCAATAGAATATGCAGCATAGCAGAATAATATGTTATTTTTAGTTGGTATCTTAAATGAATGTGCCTAAATTTATTGCAACGACATATTTTATGGACTAAAAAGAAATATATTTGTTTCCTCCTCTTCAGAAATTGCATTTCCATTTTAGAAAAAAATAATTCTTTTTACCACTTAAAATGAATAGTCATTTTTTAAAAACGGTGTGGGTGGCTTTTCTACACTGATCAAAATATTGAAGTATATCTAGTGTGGGTAGACTAAGGTGGATGTCTAGTGAATTTAAGCTACCATAGATTGTTTCTATAGTTTTAAAATGCTCACATTTCTTTTTTTAAATAATCTATTGGATACAAGTACATTGGATGATTGTTCTAAAGGGATTGTACTATATTGATTATCAGAAACACTGTCAAAACAAACAGTAAACCTGATTTTAGTGCTTTTCATGCCTCTATGAAACTTCTATTCTTGTACCTTTAGAAAACAGGACTGTTACTGAAGAAGAAGAAGGTAGAAGTGGTAGATGTTTGGAGTGCACAGGACTGTGGAGGCTGTGGACAGCACTGAAGCTCGTTATTGTGAAAGTGTACATTGCTGGAGATCCCAAGAGATCTGAGTTAGGCTGGCAGCTCCCCTTATTCATTGTTACATGAAATGCTTGAGTGTATTTTATAATACTCCTGTCTTTTAAGAAATTTATTTCAAGTATTTTAACAGACTAAAACCTTCAATTTTATTTTTTGTAAATTAATCACTAATTAAGCAGAATCATAGTAGACTCTATTAAAGGGCTCACAATATGCCTAAACAGAAGTAAAAGGCAGGAGCAGCGTTATATAGGCAAACACGTAAAAACCACAGATAAAGGCAACTGGCAGATTGGTTTTGAAAAGACAGTTCATCATATCATTAAACAAAATGATTAATCATAAAACATCAGATAGTTGTTTTATTTCTTTTCTTTGGCCTGGCTTTGAACAGTCAATTTGGAATTTAACAGAGAGTAAGAGGATTGGTTTCATAGAAACTATGGAATGAATTAACATCCTTCTCTTCTTTTAATGTCTTGTAAACCATTATTCCAGACTCATCAAGTGTGTAACAAGCTATTTGTACAGTCATTAGATGACTTACAAATTTGATATGCTTTAGTTGAGATAAATTTAATTAGTACTTTTTTCTAAAGGTATTTCACTGTAGACTTCGAATTTTGTTTGATTATTCTTCTCCTCACGTTATTGAATAGAAATGCTATGTGATGTGCAGTAGGATATGATGTCGTTTCCATCAGAGAAATGTGCTGGGATGACTGGAGTGCTGCAAGGGATGGCTACAAACTCTTCAAACAACCAAGGAGAGTCAGTGGGGTGGCTCTGTACATTAGGGAACGTTTTGACTGTAGAGATTGAACCTCTGTAAGAATCAGGGGGAATGCTAGCAAGGCAGATATTGTGATTAAGAGTCTGTTACAGACCATCCAACCAGGATGAAGAGGGAGATGAACTATTCTGAAAGCAGCTGGCTAATGTTTCACAATTCCTAGCCATTTTTCTTGTGGGAGTCTAACCTGTCAGATGTCTGCTGGAAACACAAACATGAGAGAGAAGGCAGTCTAGGAGGTTTCTGGAGTGTGAGGAAGAGAACTCCCAGACATAGCTGTTAAGTGAGCCTGCAGCGGGGTGGTGTCTCCCTGGACCTGCTGTTTACAGAAAGAGAAGGGCAGGTGGGTGATGTGGTGGTTGGAGGCTGTCTTGGCCACAATCACCCTGAAATGATGGCTTTTGATTCCTGGTGAGGTAAGGAAGGGTGTCAACAAGGTATCTACCTTGGACTTCCTGAGGGTGGACTTTGGCTTGTTCAGGTCACTGGTTTGGGATAGAAGGGTTGGAAAGCATCCCAGTGGAAAAAAAGCCTGGGAGTGCTGCTCTGTAGCCAGCTGAACATGAACCAGTGTGTGCCCAGTTGGCCAGGAAGGTCAGTGGCATCCAGATCTGTATTAAGAACAGTGTGACCAGAAGTACCAAGGCCTTGGACAAGTGATTGTCCCCCCCTGCCCTTGGCACTGGTGACCTTGAGTCCAGTTCTGGCCCCCTCACTGCAAGGCAGACACTGAGGTGATGGAGTGAGTCCAGAGAAGAGCAATGAAGCTGGCAAAAAGTCTAGAGGGTAAGTCCCATGAGAGACAGCTGAGGGTGCTGGGGTTGTTTAACATGGAGAAAAGGAGGCTCAGGGGTGACCATATTGCTCTCTGGAACTACCTGAAAGGAGATTATAGCAAGGTGAGGATCAACCTCCTCTCACAGGCAGTTAGCAAAACGATGAGAGCATAGCCTCAAGCTGTGCAAGGAGAGGTTCAAGTTGGACAACAGGAGGAAGTTCTTCACAGAAGGGGTTGTTAATCATGGGAATGGACTTCCCAGGGAGGTGGTGGAGTCACCATTCCTGGAGGTGTTCATGAAGTGACTATATGTGGCACTCAGTACCATGGTCTAGTTACAAGGTGGTGTTCCATCAAAGGTTGAACTCTGCCTCAGGTGTCTTTTCCAACCTAATTGATTTTGTGATTCTATGCAGGTGCAGGTGTGCGTAGTTTCTCTAGACTACTAGAAAAAAGATAACTAATAAAAGATACAAAAAAAGCCAAGTGCAAAATACATTCCTTATGCTTAATAAGACACCTTTGCCTTAGGGATCTAAAGCAGTAGTTACAGTGTTATCTGAGAATGGGAAATTAGCAAGACTTAATAGTGTGCCTTTCATTTAAATCTCGTTAAGATTTTAAGATCAAGTTCTATTAAGTTCTGTCTAGAAAAGTTCTAAGCAGATCTGTTCTCACAGGAATATGCATTTAAATTTGTGCTATAGCTTCACCATAAACACTTGCCAGTTTCAGGGGCTGTAGCTGCTTGTTCTGCACTGTCTCTCATGTTACAGTATTATGTACTGTGGGTACTGGTAGGTCACATAAATGATACGTGAAGAGTGCAAATTAATGTGACTAAACATCACAGCATATAATAATGATTTTCTAGTAACACTTAACGTGCAAAAAAATAGTCAGAACATTAATTTATATTTATAATTGTGACATTTAATAGAGAATATAATTATTTTGACCTTTGTGCATAAGGATAAACTAATCCTCGGGTTTAAAGTAATTGCCACACTATATTTGGTATTGACTAAGCAGTTACATTTCCTTCAGCATCAAACAGAAGCAACTTGTTTGACTTAGTCTCAGGCAATTTTGGTTTAACAAATTTTGATTTTTACATGGTTATTAAGATTGTAGACTTTGAAGGATACCGTGAAAATAGGCCTCACTTTGAAATTTAAATTAGACTGGTAGACCCATATTTATGAAAACAAACTGGGAAGATACGGTCTTTCCTTTCCCCCATACAGAAGTCCATGTCCTAACGGACTCCTAGCTTTCAAGCCTGTGTGTCAGAGGCAGCAGAAATAACTTTTATAATTTCTAGGAACATGTTTCAATAAATGTGTGTATATATGTATGTATGGATGGATGTAAAGGAGAAAGGATTAAGTATGTGCAAATAGTTGTAGAGAATTCATGGGCTGTACTTAAAAATTGAAGAGAGAAAATATGAAGACTAAATAAAGATTTGAAGTTCCCTTAGTTATGTTGGATGTTTAGCTATTTTGGTCCTACCTCACTTCTCTTAAGTGGAAATGTTGCTTTTTCTGTTTCATGAAGGCTTGGCTGTTGCTTTTAATAATTACTTCTTAGGGAGGATTATTCTGCATTGGAGTAAAATAATCTGTCTTTAATTTTGGCTTTTAAAGAGCCCATATTGAAATGCTTCTGTTCAGAATTGAAAAGAAAAATTGTTTGAACTATTTGAACTGCAGATAACTGTACTGATTAGCTTCCATTGTAAGGCTTTGTTACTTATCTGTGATGGGCTCAGAGAGATTGAACTGAAAGTGAGGAAATTTTGTGTCAAAGTTTTGTATATGTTAGAAAACATTTTTATTATTCATAAATTAACAAGGGTATGAACATTCAATATCCTCTTGTAATTTGTGTTTTTTGTAAATTCATTGTGCAGATTATGGTTGCCATGGTGTAGAAATGTATCAGTGCTGCTTTCCTTCATTGCAAAAATAGGTCAGCTCCAATTCTTTCAATTTCAACGTAGTAGTGCAGATTGACTCTTGCAAATAACATCCATTACATTTTCTGTTTCTATTTCTATGTTTTTCATACGATCAACCGGTTTTGGAGGACAGAGGGCAAGAAAAAGGGCTTGATTATTAAATGAATTGTTTTCACATATACGCTGTTAAGGAAATATGAGATTAAATGGGGATTGACTTGGCATGAGAGAAGCATTATGTAGATAAACAGATTTTTTTCAAAACTTGTTCCTTTCATTTGATTGAATGTCTTTCAATTTTTCAGAGAAGCGTTTCCTAGTTAGTACTAAGATTTTTTTTCCCCAAACCAAAGAAGTGAATTTTTGGTGGGTTATGAACTTCCTTGGAATGAAAATACATTCTTTTCAGAATTAAAACAAAACAAAAGAACCCCAAAAAAAACAACAACAAAACCCCCCAACAGAACAAAAGAAAAAAACCAACCAAACAAAACAAAAGCTGCCAAAAACCCCCAAAAAATCACACAAAACTTGCTAGAAGTTCATGCTCTCGTGGTTAAGGTCTTGATTGGTTTGTTTTTTCAGGGGGGTGGGGTGTAGGTTGTTTTTGTTGTTGTGCTTTGGGGGTTTTTCGTTGTCAGAGTTTTTTTCTTTGGAGGAGGTTGTGATGTTTCTGACTTTAGGGGTTTCTTTGGAGAGAGCGAGTGTAGAGGGAGGGTTTGCTGTCTGGAACATTTTTTGTTGGTAGAGGAATTCTTACCCAATGAATGACTTAACAAATATAATAATCCCTGTAATCTGATTTTTCCCCCTTCCTTCTCTTCATAAGTATTAATGCAAGTGGTTTATGGAATTAATGTAGTTGTGTGAAAATACTCTGTAAATGTAAAATATGCTTAAGCTTTCAAATTCATGTATAAGAAACAACAGAAAGCAAGCCAGCTAATTTTGCTTTCACCTGTTTCATTCTGTATTTTTTTTCTGTATCTCTTCTCAGAAAGCCACCTCATACAGAGTTACATAAGGACTGAAGGCATTTTAATATCACGAGAGAATAATATACATCAAATAGTACAGAAAACAAGAATTCAAACAGTATGGGATTTTTTTTCCAATTCTGCATTTTTTCCATGAGATTGTTATTTTTATTTTATTTCTTCTTGCTTTTCTTCTGATCCTTAGACTTGGTTTATGAAAAATGTTTGAGAGTTCAACATGATTAATAAACTAGAAAAAATGCTTCACATAGGAGAGGACATCTCTGTTGTAGTGGTAAAATGTGAGTGAGCAGACCAGTTGAAAATTGAATTATAAAAGTATCTAAAAGATAGCAAGTTATTTGTGGGACAAGAAACAAGCTGCTTTTTGGTTTGAGGTTAATCTGAAATCTCTGTATTCCATTGCAGAAAAATAGTACTTTCAGGTCCAGAATCTACTCCCTGTATTTTTAGAATACATTTGGATTGAAATAAAATTGAGAACTTAATGCATCTGAGCAGAATGGTCAGTCGTGCTCTTCAAACAGAAAGAAGTAAGAAAGGACTGTAACCCACCTTGCATAAAGCATGGCAAGAAGTTTGAGGCCTATAATATTTTTCATACTAATGTATTTGTAAGACCTTAATAGAAATAGTATTTTGAGTTGTTGAAATTATTGCTATATATTGTTATATTGAGTCCTGAAATTTAGACCTTATTTTATACTCAAGAAATTGTTCAAAAATTCTTGAGTATAAAATTAAAATTTTATTTTAATAAAATAAAAAATTTATAAAATAAATAAAAATAAAAAAATAAAAATAAAATAAAAAATAAAATAAAAAAGTAAAAATTGAGTTTTGGAACACAAAGCAATCTTGGTTAAATATGAAATGTGAAGTTGAACCTTTCTTTGTAATTAATTTTAGTAGGTAATTAAATTTTTCATGCTTTCCTTAAGGAAGTATTAAAAGTCATATAAGATCTGTTTTACATTGTATATATATATTCTTGGTTAATGTGTGTACGAAAACATCAGACCTCCAAAAACTCTGCACAAAGTCTCCAAAACATGCGCCTGTAACACCTAGTGCAATGCTTTTTACTTTAATAGAAATAAATGACAGATCCAAGTTACATGACAACATCCAATTCTTGAAGGTTGTATGTTTAAAAATTGATTGAGCAAACATTTGATGGTGGAAACAACTGAAGCCGGTTGAGTCCCCTCCCCGCCCCCACCCCCCCCCCAAAAAAAAAAAAAAAAAAAAAAGATCATGGTTGGTGTGTGCTTGCAGGGATTTATCTTGGCACTGTCCTGAACCAGTGAAGGTGGTCAAGAGGCAGAATGAGTAGTCAGGAAGATCACCAGTGCAGGCAGGAGAAGAGCAGAATCTGAGGTCCTGAGTCTCAAGATGAAGCATGCACTCCTTTAAGCAGTACAAAGCGATTTCCAAGAATTTCTGCTTCTGCACAAAACACTTCAGGTTTCTGGGGTGATTTGTGAAAATGCACTGTGAAGCAGTTGGAAGTATTTAAAATGTGGAACAGTCCTGCTGTCAAAATCAATGGATATCACCAAACCATCCCATGAAATATGCACATTGCAAGTGTTCTTCCAAAGTTCTGCCAGCTGAAGGATAGTTAGGTAGTTTATATGTTGTATGAATAATGTATCCCCCTCAATGCTTGAAAAAATACTGTGCATAGCAAAACCTGTTTATTATAAGGGATCACAGTAAAATAGAAGTAACTTCTTGCACAGCTGATGCTGTTGAGAGAACAGACGGCTTTCAATATTCTGCCTGAACGATGTAAATTCTGTATTGCTATATGCAAGTATGTTGGAAAAATAAAAGAATAAGATTTATGTGGCAGTATTTGGCAATGAGTCTTCATGAAGTACAAAAGTATAAACTATAATGACACTGAGTTTCAGTGAGAAGAAAGTTACCAACTATCTAAAACCAGTAATGCAATGGATTTTTTTTTTCATTTGTTAATGAGCATATTAAGAAAAATTATGTGTTTAATCATTACAAATGTAAATATATTGGTCAGAGAAATGCTAAATTAGAGACATTCACCTTGAATGTTTTATTATGATTTCAAAAAGGGGAGACAAATGGTGTTTGAAATTCAATGTGCACTTGAGATTCTTGGCAAAAGAAATCAGCATATGAAGCTGTAAGTACTTAGTAAGATTGAAATGTTTACTGTAGAATACAGTAACTTGTTGAATGTTTATACTTAGAAAAGTGGTTTAATGCAAAGTAAAAACTCCAACCCCCTCAAATCTCAAATAATTTAATATGTTTTAATTGCTGAATTCCTGCTTAGTGTCAACTTGCATCCAGTAATCTTCCCTTTATGAGATCTCAGCTAATCACAAAATTCCTAGGATTGAAAGACACCTAGGGAGATCATCCAGTCCAACCCACACTCCAAGGCAGGCTCTCCTAGTGTGGGTGACATGGGAATGCATCCTGACGGTTTTGAACATTTTCAGGGAGGAGACTCCACCACTCCCTGGGCAATTGTTCCAGTGCTCTGTTACCCTTGGCATAAAATTCTTCCTCAGATTGGGGTGAAACTTTGTGTGTTTTGGTTTATGTCCATTGCTCCTCATCCTGTCACTGAGCACCACTGCAAAGAGGCTGGCACCATCTCCTTGACAACTGACTTTGAGATATTTATATGCATTAGTGAGATGCCCTCTCAGTATTCTCTACTTTCAATAGGCCCAGCTCCCACAGTCCCCTTGTGAGGTGCTCCAGATCCCTCATCATCTTTGTGGCCTCCACTGGACCCTCTCCAACAGCTCCTTGTCTTTCTTGTACTGAGCAGCTCACAGTACTCCAGGTGCTAAACCTTATTAGAAATCTGATCAATATCAATATGCAAAATCCCTTTTTAACCCTGACTGTTGCTCTTGGAGCAGAAATTTTGTACCTATAAATTTTATAAACTTAGAGTGTAGGTAAATGTTAAGGTTCACCTTTTACTTTCTGTATGTAGATGTGAATGAGTGAAAATGAGTTTGAAAGCTCATTTTGACAGGTTAATAACTGTGTATTTGTAAGGAACTAAAAAACTAATTTTGTTGTGAGAATATATTTGTTAATTATTTTATACTATACATAGAATTAACTGTACTTGCTCTGGTCGAAGTAGATACAGTCAGTGGACCTGGAGTTTCTTGAAATGGACTCTTAAAAATGGCTCTTAAAAGAAGTTAAAGCATGCTATGTGTTCTGGCAGTGTAATTTTACACTGATGTTTAGGCTTTAAGGTGTAAATGGATTACCTTCTAAAAAACTTGCTGAAATGTGGAAATCACTGTTTGAGTGGTACCCACCTATGGTTACTTTAGCATTGTAATATTAAATATGTCTGGAAGTGTTCAAGGCCAGGCTGGATGAAACTCTGAGCAACCTGGTCTAGTGAAATGTGTCCCTGCCTGTGACAGGTTGATTGGAATTAAATGATCTTTAAGGATCCTTCCAATCCAGGCCATTTTATGTATGGTTGAGTACCACTTTTTCTAGTATCTCTCAAATCAGAAAATATACTTAGTTGATGTACACACACTTTCTTTTATTTTTTCCCTTTTCTTCTCAATGAACAATTAAAAAATTACCATTTTAAGTTAGATGGAGCAAACATCTTAGAGCAATATACTCTTGGTCATGGGTCTGTACCCTACAGAAGAGCATTCAACCAGCTTATCTAGAAGCTGCAGCCAGTTTTGAGTCTGAAAAATAGCCAGGATTTTGTGATTTAGTCTGAGATAAAACAGCAACTTTAAGGAATTGTAGTTCATAAAGTATTAAGGAGGGAGGAAAAAAGTACCACAAACAAACCAAAACTACACAAAAACCAGCCCAAAGGCAAAAACCCCCATCAAACTCAAGCAGAGGAATTAATAAAAGCTGGATTTTTCTGTCTTGGAGTATTTTGAGATACCAACTAAATTTCCTTGCCAATTTTAAGATACAAACTTATTTTTCAAGTGCAATATTAAAAATATTATGGTCTGACTGGTGATTTGAAATATCTCATCCTTTGGAAAGGCATCTTTTTTATTCCTTACTGAGTGTTTTTCCAACCCAGAACATGTCAGATTTCATGACTGTATTTTAGTAACTAATTGTAGCATATCAAGCAGATTAATAAACATATATTTCTCTATATTTCCTGAATGTGTTTTTGATGTACTGGTTTCCAGCTCTTGGTGCCTATGGTTCATTTTTTGATGGTGATTATATTTCATGGCCCATAAGGAGAGTCTTCAGTATGTTACCAAGTTTACTGGCAGTAGAAGGTTGCAACTGAGAAGGATGTGCTGAGGAAAGAAAGCATTAGAAAAATAACATGAGATCATGCCTACTTGTGGAATTTCTTGTGCTCAAGCTTTTGCTTCCTGTATGAGGGTGGGTTAGAGAACAGTGAAGATTGCAAAGTAAGCTGAGCAAATGACTGCCTGGCAAGCCACCCTGTCCCTATTTTGGGGACCAAAGCATTCAGACTCTGGAGAGTTAAATACAGACACTCAAAATATTCAAACATAGCAGACCTTTTAGCAGAATTATTTTAGATCTGTGCAGTAGCTGCACAGGTTTTATCTTTGCCTACCAATGTAAGCAGACCTTTAAATTTAGTTGAACAAAAGTTGTCAGGAGAGAATTGGGTATTGATGGCTTGCCTCATGATTGAACAAGAAAAGCCATATTAAATTTCTGAAGGAAGGTGAGGAGCAGAAATATCTTGTCATTTTGTATCACATATGTAGTAAGATTGTGCAGCTGTAAGGAAATACATTATTACAAACTCAAAAAAGAAAACCCAGACTGCTGCTTGTCCACTTTGCACATGTCAGATGTATTTTCTGGTTTTCATTCTGATGGGGGCTCCTAGGGGTTACAGGAGTTGCACTCTGTGTTTTAATAAATGAAATTACATCCTGGGGCTAACAATGCTACATAGAGAAGTGACAGTGCTCTGCATTCAAATGACTCTCCAGCACACAAGAAAGTGACTATCCCTGAAATGGTGAAGGAAACGGTAGAGGACTCCACACAGTCTGCCTATTCAAGGCTGTTCTGTAGGAAAGAATGAAGAATGCTAGAATTTGGCATAATCAGCTAGGTTTCTAAATGATGTGCTAATTAGGAGAGCACACAAAACAAGAACTGTAGAAGTAAAATGTAACTTCAAACAAAAACACCAGTTGTATGAGCTGATACTAATGTGGAGGGTTTTTTTTCTTTAAAGAAGTCTGCACTGGGTTTGTATGCCATTTAGTTTTTTAAAACTTGTTATTCCTTGGCAGGCATTCTCCAAGGACGAGATAATCTGCCATTTCATCAGTTAGAAATCTGTGTGGTGTGATTAACGAATACAAATCTGCAATTACATAAAAGAGAAAAAGGTTTGCATGGTAAAATAAAACAGGAAATAAGAAATGTTCCTTTGCTCATATTTGCACTTACTGATCTCAGTGGCATTGTCCTTACCTACAGGAATCTATGCCTCTTTATTTACCTGCAAATACAGACATGAAGTACCATGTGAAGAAGCGCTACAATAAGACTTAATATTTCTAGTACAGATTCAATGAAGCAGAGAAAGTGTACTCCCAAAATAGGTTCTTTTACCTGGTGCCCAGTAGGTCAATCCACACAAAGAGTCGAGGTATGTGATTTATTTACAGTTCTGCACAGGAAGGAGAGCTGGGTGGCAAATCCACAAAGTCAGCGCAACAGCTACCAAAACTTTTCACTGTTTATACATTTTTAATAAACAAAGGCATTAATATTCATTGGGTACAAGTTACCTAGTTCTTATATTAATTTATATTCTCTTTCTATTGGTCAATATTTCTTTCACTTCTCATACTAATTAGTCTACATGCTCTTTCTGTTTTAAGTTCATGAGTTTCTTGGATGAGTGATCTTTCCCTTCCAAAATTACCTTTTACCCAGATGGAGCTGATTCAGCTCAGTTTCTGAGTTATCCTTGTTAGTTTCTTCCTTATCTTGCAGGTTCTTCCAAATGTCCTTTTGCCCTGTAAATTCTGAATTCTTTGTGTCCACTATCAGTGCTACACCCTTTTTCCCAAGCTGTGTTAACCTCCCCCTAGGTCTGAGATAATTGAAGGATGTCCAGCCCTTAATGGTAACAAAGTAATTCTGCCAACAAGTAATTTGCCGTTCTAACACCTGGACTTCACTTAAATCTTCTAGTTGCTGTCTGTTCCATGGATTAAATCTCCCTTCTTGCTGATGAGGCTTGAAAAGTGTACAAAGAACAAACACCAAAATGATCCTTTCTTAAGAAAATATTATAACAACCAAATTTTGCAACAAGAGGAATGCCTTTGCAAGTACACATCAAAGCTAAAAGAATGTAATGTAAAAACCTATTTATAATGCTTGTACATCCATTTTTCATTTTGTATTTTAATCTTTGCAGAGGAATAGATTCACAGAACTGTGCAGTAGATAGGGCTATAAATCAAACAAAGCCTAGGAAAGAGCATTCTCAGAAATGCTCAAAATTTCAAAATCTGTTTTGAGATGACTCTAAAGCAGTGAACAATACCTCCATTGCTCCTAGGTTATATTGCCACTACCCACAACAGCTCAGACCATCTCCTGTGCAAAAGTCACTTAGGTATCAATAAAGTTGGACCACAGAATCTCTTTCTGGGTGGATACTGAGGCTTGTAAAGGCACAGTTTACCCTAGTATAGAAATGTGTCCTCTTAAGTATGGAGTTTAGACATGTAATATATAAATTCCAGGTTTTGCTAGTGTAGAGGATTTCTCTGAGTACCTTAAACTGAGAAAGCTCTACTAAGCAAGGAGCTGTATACCTAATTTCACCTACAACCATACAGCTACAACCGTAATAGGTAATCTGTGCTTCCAGAAAGCTTGCCCAGATTGACTTTCTCTCCTTTCCTCTTATTTGTCAACTTTCTCATCTCACATAAAATCTGAGTAATTGTTAATATGGATGTCAGCTTTCGGGTAGGTACAACTGTGCCATTGATGTAATTTCTTCTTCTATTTTGCTTGTGATATCAGTGAAGTAGCCGTGTTCTTAGGTATTAGTATAGCATCTTTGGAAACCTTGATCCTTGTCATGCAGGATTTTCATAAGTAGTATTAGTAATACTTGAGGTCAAGAGAAAGAATAGCTTCACATGGAACTTGATAATTATAAATATTCCAGTTGCTTGACACTTCAGTTTCTTATTGAGGGTTCTCAGTGTTTTCTCATGGCTGTGGTTTGCAAGGATTTTTTTTGTTGTTGGTTTGGATTAGTTGTTTTCTCTTTTAGACTAGTGGCTAATTAAAAATGAAGGCACTTTCAATGGGCTTTTAAAAATGCTGTCATAATCAGGTAATAGCGTCTTAAGAAAGTAATAGAAATATTAATTTATTAAAGCAGTTTCCCCTATAATTTTAGTATATAGGGAGATATAAATACTAAAAAGTCAGGAATGCCATTCTGTGCATGGGTTTTTTTGGCCAAGGTTACACCTTTGTAGTCTTCCTCAGTGTAATTATTGTAGAAGTCAATGGCCTTTCACATGCAAGGAAACTACCATTTTTGTACATGCTTTATGAAGAGTTCTTATCTAGTGGAGCTGTCATTGTCCCATCAGCTTTCAAAAGCTGGGAAAGAAGATGACTGGTGATCCTAAACATGGTGTTGAAGTATTTCTTCACTTATCGAAAATTTCCTTCTAGAAAGGACACACCTTTTTTCACACTTGATCAGCTTATTTTAGAAAGCATAGTAGTCCAGCTGATACCAAGATACCCCATTCCTATTCTCAGCTCTACTACTGACCTGCTAACCTTAAGCAGGGTACTGCACTTGCAAATGCCTCTCTGTGCCATTTGTCACTTTTGTGATTTATCTGTGAAATAGTGTAAGGCAGAAATAATTACTTTTTGTAGTATATCGAGTTGAACCTTTCTTATATGTGCCTAAATAGCAATGTCAGAATTTCAGTCCTGTGGGCCTTACTGTTACGTGAACAAACACAACATTAATGTTAATATCAACATTATTATAATAAAAATTAATATCAATATAATAATATTCCATAACTGTAATATTATTTATATAATTATTAATTATATGTAATCAATTATATTATTACATAATTATAATACTAACATTAATTTAATAATACTAATACTACTGCTAATAATATTTTGGATGGTAAAGCGGAAAGAATATCTGTGTTGTACATTTTTCTCAATAAATTGCAATGGAGAATTTATCTTGCTTTTACTGTATGTATTAGAAATAGTTCTCTTTCCCTTGTTTGCCTGCAAACCTTGATTATCGAAAAAACAAAATCAGAAATGAATAGATTTAGTCTCTAAGGCTTGGAAATAACAATACATTTTTCAATGAGGCACCTTACTCCATTGAAGACTGTGCCACCTTTCTCCAATTAGATTTTGATTATCTTTGAAAAATTATAAACTTTGCTTATCTTAAATCATAGACTAGACAAGACATATGTTTTCAGTGTACTCTTAGAGTTATATATATACGTGCTACATATGTCTTTGATGTGTACATTTTCTGAAACATCTCTTGAGGCTTAGCAATTGCTTGTTTTAAATTCAAACTGGTTGGTCAGTAAGACAAATGCAGTTGTATTAGTGGGAAGTATTTACTTTATTAGTACCAAAGTTGAGTAGACTTTATGTAGCTTTTAAAATAGTATGACTTCTTTATGGACTTGTCCTGATGAAGACCCTGTTTCTTTGGGATCTAAATGTTTGAGTACTACAGGTAATGCTTTCTCCCAAAATAGTAAAATATCAGTCAGTAACCATTGTACAAAACAGATACAGTTTTTCGGGTGTACAGTAATGTAGATTTATGCTATAAAGTCTTCTCAGACTCAAGGTTTGTTCTGTTCTAGTGCATACTCTATTCTGTCTGCACTAAAGTATTAATATCAAAATTCCTTAGAAAAAATTACCAGTGAGTGACAGAAAATTCTTGTTTACTCTGAGATGCTCTCTGATGTGTATTGCCTCTTTTTTGGCGGTGTCATTAGTTAACCTCTGTTCGAGCACACCAAGACTGCAAAGTCTTCGGTCACTTTGTTCTTGATGTTCTTGCAAGAGAGTAGAGGGAAATAATGTGTACGGCCAATATACCATGATAGTGAAGAGTCCAAGTCTGTGCTACCTGTCACTTAAGTGACTGAAAAGTTCAGCTGAATGTAGTTAAAGCAAAACCCATTCAGCACAAACAGAAGATTTTTGTGTTTCATGAGCAAGACAATAGTAGGTAGCTTCAAAAAAACCCACATAAGTAGATCATACTGCTGAATTGATGCAGTGTCAGTGAGATTATCCAAAACAACAGTTGTTTGCCAATGCAAATACAAGTTTGCATTTGCATCCTGAAACACTGAAAGCTTCAATAAAGTTTGGAAGGTATGACTGATGCTCTGAGAAGCAGAGGTAAAGAATGAAAAGAGCAGATCAGGGTAAGAGCTCAGAATGCAGATTTATTGAAGGGAGAAATTTTCTTTTAAATTTCCATCAGAAGAATGACTTTTCTAGAATTATATATATGTTATATATAGATATGACATATAGACATAATGGCAATTTTAGCATATGTAATATCAACTTTGAAAAAAAATCTACTTGTTTTCGCATGAACATTTATTAGTCTCTGAAAAACATAATTTTCTAGGTGAAATTCAACAATATTTTAATCACTTCTGCAAATTATAATGGTTTTTCTTCTTTCTATACATGCCAAGTGTGAAACACAGCTTACAGAATAAGAAATTAAAACTTGTGAACACTCTGTAAATGCTAGATCTCTTCCAAAGATCTAACTTCTTTAATTTTGAGTTATGTTTGAGCACCTCTTCTTACAGAAATGGCTTAGCATCCTCTATAAGCCACCTATGATGCATGATACTATTTTCCTGTGAGTGGTACGAAATGGAGAGGAATGTTTTCTAAGGGATGGGGATGTTTTCCGAGCATATTAGCATTTTCCTAGTGCCTACTGTTTTGTCCTGGTCCACTTGAAAGCTGGAACCACCAAGTTTTCAGAAAGCCCACAAAATCCTAGTAATTTCTTAGTGTCAGGTAGAGGTGATACAGGAGAAAGGTGTCATGTGGAATTAAAGTTTATCTTACATTGATTTAGTTAACTTTGAAAGTAATGAAGGACTGATCTGGTTGGAAGAGAATTTCATTAGAAAGCAGGGCTTTAATCTTGTCTAGTGGATAGCAACAATCGTGAATAATTACTGAATGGTAAATCAGTCAACCAGGATAATAGTTGTAAGTATTTCTAAGTCTGAAAACTAGGCAAGCAATAGTTCATCCCTTGCTATTAAAGTTTCATGAAGCATGAACTCTGAAGTTTAACACGTGAATGTATTTTGATTTTAATGGTGAGTCATATCTCGAAAAGCTCTCTGGCCTTTCTTGAAAATTTATAGTAACTTCTTGGCAAAAAAACCCACTACTTTTTATTAATTTTTCTTGCTTTAGGAAAACATGCAGTTATTTTACCTTTTGCAGATAATTTTTTTGGAGTACAGTGGTAGCACTTCAGATGGAAATTAGGAGGTACTTTACCCCCAAAAAATCTTTACCTATGGGGTTTTAGTAATTGGGAAGCATACAGGCTTTCTGTATTGCCTACATATATAGCTGAATAAGCACCATGTATGAGATTACACTTGCCATTAGTATTATAAAATATGGGAAAAATTTAATGATTAAGTATCATCCATTTCAGATACAGATTCTTAACTAATTTTTAGTCTCAATTATATGATATTAGTATCCATAATATTTATTCTTAGCCTCTGCTTCTATTTTTCTTTCAGTCATTTGGAAGGAAAGTGAGGAGAGGAAGGATTTTAATTTGCAAAATTGGAGCATTTTTCATATATTCTAAACTGACTGACCTTGTTTTATCTGATCTGTTTTTTTTCTTTGATGACAGGTTGATTTCTTGAGTGTAAGGACAACTATAATCGTTGAAATTACTTAGATAGGAAGAGTTCTTCCCTTTTGAGTCAGCAATTTCATGAGCCATCAGCACAATGTGATAGGAAAACAGTGTCAGGCTTCTCTTGTTGCCAGACGTGCATTTCCTATTGTATGCTTTAGTGCACTTGCTTATGAGGCATATCAAGGAACAATCTTGCTGCCATTTTGTCCAAACCCTGCTCCCCTCTCTCTATATGGATGATTGTACATACTCATTGGTGTTGACATGAAAAAGGAGATGGTTACAGGTGGTTACAGTCTGTCTTAATACAGGGACAAAGTAAAGGAAAAGAGGCTTCTTGATGTTGTCTTTAATTTGCTAAGTTAATCAGCCTGACTTAAGGTCCATGTATGGACCCGGCAAACCAGTTCCAAATAAATTTCTAGTGCTGTATGCTGTGATGTATTTTATCTGGGCTGAGGGAGAAAAATTGTCAAGAACTATTTAGTATGGGGCGTACTAAGTGTCTCCTATCTGTACATGCTCCTTCCTTCACACACTGCATCTCTGTGCACAGCAGTGTTGTGACTGATGCTGGCAGAGCCTTGCAGTCACCCCTGTGCATCCGTGCCCATGTGACTTTGGTCTGAAGCCAGGTCTGAACTGTTGGCTGCAGCTTGTGTACTGCTAAATGAACACAACTTTGTAGTTGTGCTGGTTTTTAGATGGTAGGATTTTCATGAACTGCTCTGGTTGCTCTGCGCAGTTATAGTAAAGGGTGTTGCTAATCTGTAGTGGTAAAACAGTTTTTCTTTCCTGAGTTCTGGAGCTCCAGTGGAGAGTACAGTTTCTGGACCTATACTCTCAATTGACTTGATAGTTTTTCTTATTGATAACTTTGAAAGCAGAATTATGTGGGCATTCAACAGTATCAAGAAACTTTGAAGACTAAATGAACTTGTGGCTGAATACATGAAAATTCTGCTCTTTACATTAACTGAATACCACTATCTAGATGATAATGCCCAGATAATAATTTAGAGATAAGGTTTAATTTAGATAGCTTGCAGCCAATTTTATTAAAGCTGTGTGGTCAAAGTTTCTAAATTTATATGGATTTTTCTAACATTTCTTACTTATTAGCAATCTGTCAACACAGGAATAGGTGCAGATCCTTGGTAATGATATGGCGACATAAGTAGAATACTAGTGAGGTTTATTATTATTCTCATGTCAAACTGAAAACAACATTATTAAAACCCCTTCTAATTGTTCAGAAATCTGTAAAGCTACAGTTCATAAACCTGTGTGTCTACTGCACATAGTACTGTAAAGATTAATTTTTCTCCTCCATTATCTGCCAATTCAAATTAACAGGCTGTTAGTTTATCTATGATAAATGCATTATATGTAATGCAATGGAACAATCTCTTAATTTTAGCATCTAGCATGGTGTCAGCCTAAATATCCTTCAAATGATTTAATTAGCAAAGATCCATGTTGATCACGTTGCCATTAAACTTTCAGTTTGTGTGAGAAAAAAAAGGAATCCCTTTACAAAACACAAAAATAGAATTACTGATGACAGTAATTTACATGGCAGTTTTAGGAAATGCATTAAACAGTTAATGAATCATTCAACTCTAGTTGGGTGAAACATTTAGAGATTCCAGTAAGCTTTCCCATACTAAATTGTACTATTTCTTGCATGTTTATTATTAGAAAAAGCACAATATATTCATTATTATTTTATCTTTTACAAAGAATAGCAGTATGTTTTTCGTTATCTGTATATTTCCAAATATTATTCCATACATATATATATATATGTATATATGTATATATATGTGTGTGTATATATATATATGTAATACATATATTATTATTACCTCTGAGATGCAGAAAAAACTTCCTTTGGGCTAAGATTGTTTTACTGTTTTGCTCACTTATGTGTTCAAAATTCTCCTACGGACGTGTTTAATTTTCAGGAATCTGAGATGGACTTGGAGATGCTGGTGGATGAGAGGCTGGTCATGACCCAGCAATGTCACTGACAGCCCAGAAATCCAAACGTGTCCTCAGCTGCATCCAAAGCAGAGCCAGAGAGGGCTTCTGCCCCTCTGCTCTGCTCCGGAGAGATCCCACCTTGAGTACTGTGTCCAGCTCTGGGGTCTCCAGCAGAGGAAGGACATTGAACCATTGGAGCGAGTCCAGTGGAGGCCACCAAGTTGATCAGAGGGAGGAAGCAATTCTTCTACAAGTAAAGGCCGAGAGATTTGGGATTGTTCAGCCTGGAAAAGACAAGATTTTGAGATGACTTTATTGCAGCCTTTCAGCCCCTCAAGGGAACTTGCATGGAAGATGGAGAGAGACTTTTTTACAAAAGCATGTAGTAACAGGACAATGGGGAAAGGATTCAAAATGTAAGACAGTAGATTCATATTAGATACTGAGAAAAAAAAATCTTTAGTCTGAGGGTGCTGAGGCACTGGAAAAAGTTGCTAAGAGAAGTTGTGGATGCCCTATGCCTGGAAGTGTTCTCTCCTTACTTGAATGGGTCTCCCCTGATCTAGTGCAACATGGTCTAGTGAAAGGTGTCCCTGTCCATGGCAGGGAGCTTCAAAGTAGATGATCTCTAAGGTCTCTTCCAGCCCAGGCCATTCTGTGCTTCTAGGAGCTACAGGTGCTTCCTCTTGGTTGCTGCTTTTCTGTCTTGAAGATACCAAGCCCTTCACATTGCTGCATTGAGTGATAAATTTCTGAGGCAACGGAAGTTCTTTCCTGGGTTGCTACTTCCCCAGCATGTCAGAGGACCCATTTTCTCAAAATCTGCCTTAACTTTCTCAGTGAGATGCTCTGGGCTCTTACTGTAGTCAGTAACATGTATGGACAGCAAAGTGTGTATTCATGAGATATTCCATAGTTTTGCTGCTTTATTGCCTCCCAAGCAAATTCCTTGCCAGACTAGAAATAGTATTTGGCCATTTATTGACTTTTTATTTCAATTTCTTTGCAATTTCTTCCATAAGGTGGAGTTTTGTTGCTTTTTGAGGGGGTTTTGTGACCTACTGACTGACATGAACATCTCTTGGCTGAAGTGCACAAAGGAAACACATTACTTTGCTTCTCTGGAAACTTTGTCTTTTGCCTTTCAGGCACATGGTATAAGTCAAATAATCACATATGGTTCATGTCAGAAAATTTCCATTTCAAATGTTAAATATTTCTAATGTTGGAAACGTTATTTATACTTTAAAATTAAAATAAACTGTACCTTTAAACTCCTGTCAGTTTCAATAGAACTAAACTGAGGATGTGCATCCACTAGTACCACTAAGAAAAGATAAACTATGAAGTCCTTGTGTTTCATATAACTATACTTGTTGATGGAAAGATGAAATATCAAACATATTTTAATAATATAGTGTAGCTTTTCTGCTTTGATGTTGCAGTTTAAATTAACATCTGGAATAATCGAGCCCATATATTATTACATTAATTTGTCTCAGCAAGTTAGTTAGATTTGGTAAATATTCCATGTAAACGGTGGAAAAGGAGAGAAGTAACAGAAAGTAACTCAGAGAAAATATGGAAAGATTGTGGATAGCTTTTTGGACGATATGGGACATGGAAAAGTACTGGA
>JAHLSL010000073.1:40273-112484 GCA_025920805.1 Petroica traversi | reverse complement strand
TAAACAAACTATGTTAGTATCTAAAGAAAAAGGGGGAATTGTGGATAGCTTTTTGGACGATATGGGACATGGAAAAGTACTGGAGTTCTATGACCCAACCTTAGGGTCATCTCAGAACGAGTTGATAAACAAGTATGAGGAAGCCAATGTTTAGCTGAATGTCAAGAGGATGTGAAAGACGGAACCCAGAGGATGTGAGCTTGGATATACTCTCTGCATACAAAAGGCTATGAAGAACATATTAGCCTTGACATATAAAGAATGAACAATAGATTTATTAAGGTTTGCAGAAAAGAAGGAACTGAGTTAGCAAAAACAAGATACATTAATTACAAAAGTAGCAAAAGCATATGCTTTGACGCAAGTATTAAGAGACCAATAAGAAAGTAACTGCTATGCATGCTTGCCGCGTGAACAAGCTGTTCTAGCCAATCAACGATTGAGCACTGCGTGCGCGGAAGTAACAAAATGTATAAATAACTGCTACAAACTAATAAAGTTGGAACATTCACGATAACTCCATGAGTGCTGTGACTGATTCCCGCGTACCGCGTCAAAAGATAGTAATTATATCTGATTGTGATAGTTACCCATTATTTATGTGATGTAGCCTGTCTTTTTTTTAGCTTATATTTTCCTAACATTAGGGCAGTCATAATAACCAAGACATGCTGCATGGGAGGTGTGAATAAAAGGTAAGCTTGTTACATGTAAAGAGCTCTGATAGTTGGAAAAAGCACAATTGAAAGTGTGCTAAACTAGGATGTTTCAACAGATTAACAATTATTTAATATATATTCTTTAATATATTGCTTATTATTTTACTGATCTCCAACTTGGTATGAATTGTTTATTGTGGGAGTTTGAACATAATGCAGAGTCAAAATAAATCCACTGGAGTGTAAAAATATACAGAATTAATAGAAGAGATTTCTTTATTTCTATCTGCATTTATCTGAAATGTGAAGAAATTAGCTAAGTATATACAGGAGTGAGAAAATTAAATAATGTGCAGCTCATACAGCTGTATTTAATAAGAATTCTTTGGTTTCATTGGGTATGTGCAAATTAAAATTTTGCTTATGAATCAGTAGCAAGAATCAAAATCACATGAGACACTACTGTTAAAGTTTTGTGTCATGTCACATTTCACTACATCACTCAGATAAACAGATATTCTCATTTAGGTTTGTGGTTGTCCATGGTTTCCTATGGAGGGAATAATGTTTCCTTATGCCTTCTTTTTTTTTTTTTTTTTAATGTAGGGTTTACTTCCATTGTAGTCCCTTCTTTAAAATGAAGGAAGAATTCAAGACAAAGTGAGCATTTGGAAGAGGGAAAGATTTCTTTGTGTCTGTGACTAATAGGACTTTATATATAGCCATATTAGGTACAGCTCTTGGTTTTATGTTGGCACAAAGTATAAGACCAAGCTGATTAAATTCTCCTTGTACAAGTGTATAACTGCTTGCACAAAGCAGAGAATGGTAGAGGTTGTTCTCCTGCTCATTTATTTCTTAGTGATTTACTGAGACCTTTCTAGTTACCTTTTCTGTTCCCAGTGTAGCATCCTGGTTGTGCAGAAGAAAGCTCTGTCTTCAAAAAACACATAAGCAGCTTTGCACCCATTCCCAGGGTACTTTTCCTGAGTCTCTTTAGAAGATAAAACACATAGCCGAGTGCATTTCTATCACTTAGCTTTGAGAAATATGAGCCAGTATGCCTTCTGTTAAAGTTCACATTTAGGCCATATCCCTTCAGTTTGGGGAATGTGGAGAGTCTTTTGGAGAGCTGGCTACGGGGTAAGGGTCACGTAGACACTATGGAACTTATCAAGAGGGACATGTAGGCGAGATTGCCTCAGGGGCATCATATCCTTGAGCCCAGATATTGTAACAAGACGTGGAACAAGGAGGATGGCTAGAGGGTAGAGAGCCAAGTCTGAAAACAATGGCCACAAGTATGTGATGATGGGAGGGGGTTAACATTTGAACAATAACCAATGATGAGCTTAGCTCTTGCAATATGTATGAGCCTAATTAACAATTGTATAAGAGTAGGAATAACAATAGAATAAACGAGATTTGCTGATCATCACCGTGGTCGTGTGCATTTCTCCCGCGGATTCTCTGCAGGGGAAAATTATTACAAACCAAAATACTTTTCCTGAAGCATGTAAACAAACTTAGAATATCTACTAATTTTTGGTGATATGTGAAAACAAAATTTTCATTAGTGTTTGTTTCCAGTGTTTTACTTTTTTATCCTGTTCTGGGGAAAAGTTTCTCAACAGCAAGCTCAGAGATGCAAGTTGTTCACTGATAGTGGAAATAAAAATACAGTACTATGGAATAGTTTCCAGTCTTTCAACTTGAATCAGGAAATTTGCTTTCTTGAATTATCCTAGCTTTCTGTCTTGTGTATTTTCTGGAATGGCTAAACCTTAAAGACAGCCATTTTTGAGCTGAAGTCTGTTTTGTAGTCATGCAACCATTCCTTTTTGAGTTCCATGATATTTAATGATTGAAATTTGTTAAAGGGACTTGCAATTCTTTTCCTCTTTGGTTGATCTCTTATGGTTTCAAATCTCTACTGCAAATTTCCTGGAAGCGCTGATCAACAAGACAAATGGTGGCAAAGGAAATATTTGTTTCATGGGACATTACATTCAAGTTTCTGCACTGATGAGACATATGTGATTGCATAGGAAAATAGGTCTCAATCCCTCTCAAATTTTTCCTCTAAAATGAAGGACAATGTCTGTGATTTTACTTGCCTCTAGCACTCTTTGGCTTGCTGAAATGCTCAAATTTTGTCACTGTGTCTTACTAACTCCCTGACTGTATTAAATCCCTGACAGTCTTTTAAATGGCAGTTCTGAGGTTGAATTTTATAGCTGTTCAAATGTAAAGTTGCCCTTTTTTTGTGAAGATTATTTTATTTATAGAACTCACCTTCCTTTACAATTTATCTTTAAACTATAGAGTGGTCAAGTGTCTCAGACTATTTAACTTCTACTTACTACTGTGTCAAACATTTGCTACTTTACCTCTCTGGCCTACATTTTTTGATACTGGATCACCTAATTGTTGCTGCATTTTGTTTTGCAAGGATTGTTGTGAATTGTGCTCCTCATGCATGTGTATGATCTTAAAAATAGTTCCGAGATATTGCTAGTTATGTAATTTTTTGTACTAGCAAGAATGGCATTTCCTATATATTGTTGCTGTTCATTAACTGGAGTACAGAAGATCTTTATCTGGGAGATAAAGAATGGCAAAAATCTCTTCATCTCTTCTGTTTCTCCAGGTGATAATTTGACAATGTTTTTGTTTTCCTACATATGCATGTTAATTTCAACAGGAGTGTAATAAATATTCTGATAAAGTTCTCAGACTACAATTAAAAAGTTAAATAACCAGCTTAAAATAAAACAATGTGGCAACCTCTTTTTTGTGGGTTTTCTCTTTAATTCATTGGGAGTTGGTTTGGTTTGGTTCGGGGGAAGAGGGTTCCTTATAGTAACTGTTTTCAGTATGGTCCTATAACTCAAAAAAGACAGGACAGCATTATGTTTCAATTTTATTTATTTGGTATAACCGCAGATATTTTTACTTTAGTTGTTCATAAAATGTATCGAAGTGTTTGAACTCCTCTATACTTCTTTCTCTCCACAAGCTCCTCGATGGTGCTATTTTATTTCCTTTTAAAAATAGTACGAAAATATGGAACCATCACCATTGCCTGAAGGGCGTTTATATATGTTCATGCTCACAGTATATTATTTTAGTTTAAAAAGACTTTAAAAGAGCTCTTTATGTGGCAGGGTTCCCATTAATCTGTTTCTCATATGTCCCTCTCTATGCAAATAATGTGCAGTCAAATTCTTCCTTTGGCCAATAGTAATTTTTATGAAAAGAAACTTAGAGTCAGCACTCAGGGTAGGCATGGCGCTAGCAGTGAAAACAGACTATCTTCTGTAAGACAATACTTTGCCCTACTGTTATTGGAGTTCTGTCAAGGATAAGAATACTGTGTCCCAGCAGTAATTGATTACTTTTGTAATTCTGTCATGTACAACCTGACAAAATGTGGCACCAACAGATGCAGAGTTAGATCTTAAGTTAGAAAAAATCAGAGATATAGATATTAATCTAGACATTTTGATGGCATGATCACAGAGCAGCTCACTATAGGTCTTTACTGAGTGGTGAAAGTAATTCCACACAGAGATCACTTGCTTGTCTAGCTTATAAAACAACATTACTAATTCTCAAAGCAGACATGGTTTTACACCACTGCATTTGTGTAGTGTAAATAATGAAATGGATTAATTCGCTGCATTTTAAATAAAATGTTAAATGCTACAGGAAATATATCTACTATCAACATCCAAATTGCTTGAAGAGTATGGATTTGTGCTTAATGCACAGTACTTGAGGCTTTTTAATTGATTAAGACATGGATGCTATGACCTCTTAGATTTGTTTATCTGGACAAAATATAAAATACTGCTTTAAAAATGGAGCAGTAGCAAAGACTTAAGTAGTTCGTATTAGCAGTCCTTGTAACAGTGTAAACTAAAGGGACTTGAGAGGCACTGAAGTTTACAGCCTTTATGGGTATTCATTGTAAGGATATTTGGAAATGTTATTTAAAACCAAGGAAAAAGCCTAAACTGAAAACTGAAAGGAAAGGAAGCCTTTTAAACTTCCATTCTAAAGTTGTATCCTACTGTTTATCTGTTGCATTTCAGTATATTAAAAAATGTGTTTAATACTGCAGAGGACCTAGTGATGAAAGCAATGTCATGAACTCATTGAGAGGCATTTATAAGTAAATAAAAATAGGAAAAACTTCCTGAAGAATCATCTGCATCATATTTTCAGAGAGATTCTATTTTTCAGAGTGAGAGGGACAAGACTAAGAAACTAGAAACAAGCTTCTCAGAATCTATATGTGGAAATGTGTGTGTTTAGGTACTTACAAGCTCTAACATAATCTGATTACTCTGGAGTGAAGTTCTCAATGCCTCACTTCACTTCCTAGATATTAAGAATTATTTTTTTTAGTATTAAAAATTTCCTGATTTATAATAGAATGTCAGGATGTTCTGATTGACTTTGGTTGTTTCCTAGGTAAGTGACGCCAATCAGTTTAAATATAGCCTTAGCCCAGTGCTTGATGGCATGCTACAGCTCAGTAAGGTGCTTGACGAGCATTCTAGGAAAGGATCACAGTTTATATATAGTTCCAGATATAATTAGCATATCCTTGCTTCCCTAGGAGGAAGGAGTAGCAGCAGCATGATGTTATCTCGTTGGTTTTGTGGTGTAAGGCTTGGTCCTGTTAAAGATTGTCACTGGACAAAGTGTCAAAGAAAAAATACTGGAATAATTGTAAACATTTCCCTGTATGTCCTGTCTTTTGTGACTTGTGAGAAATGTTAGGTCAGAAAGTCGTTTTGAAACATATATGAGGATGTAGACTATTGTCCCTAGAAAAAAAATTTTTAGTGATATCTGTGTACAATTGTGCCTTTCAAAATCACCACCACCACTTTCTAGATGCTCTTATTTTAGTTGCTGGGTTTGGTTCAGACCCTTTATTTTCCTTTCTTCCATCCTTATATGTCTGTTGGACAAATGTGGGTTTTTTTAAAATCGAGTTCATACTTCTAAAGGACAGAAAAAGGGGAGAGAAACTTGAAGAAATTAAAATCAGTAATTCTAGCTATGTGAATCTGCAGTTTGTTTGTCCACATATGTGTTGACTCTGCTATGAGATTCATAATACAAAGTTCTGCTTATCAAGTTTTAAAAATGTATTACTTCCATTCAGAACCACGTAGACCTGGGTGCTTTAGCAGATTCTTCAGCAGAACTGAGTTAACCTTAACTGATAATTCTGCAAATCATCCCATTCAGAAAAACAGTGTAAGTGTTAAATATACAAGCAAGTCTTACAAGGATTCAGGAATTAGGAAAGGAAATTAAATTTTTATTACAATGTTAAACATGATGGCTGAATATCTACTTTTTTTTTTTTTTACTTACAATAAAACCAGTTGATTTTTGCATTATATGAAAACATTTCATGTGGTTTCGAAAATCTTTCTTCAAAATAATTTTTGTCCACTTTCCTGTTGTAATTTCCATATAGTTGCTGATCTGTATTCTTGCTAGTGAGTAAAAACTGGTTCTTGCAAAAGGACTTAATTAGTACCAAATCTCATTCAGTCAGCTTTAATAAACATGGGTTGTATGTTGCCCTTGTCAGATGCACCTTTTAATACAGAATCTGATGACTGTCAATTATGATTCCCTCCTCAGGAGGGTCCTATAAGGCTTTCAGCTTCTTCTGGCACTTCTGTCTCTGTTTTCTGAATACGAACAACATATTTAAAGATTATCTTCTTTTATATTTTTATTGTTATCCACTTGTTTTGATTACACATGGGTACTTTGTTGATAGTTTGTAACACTTTCTTAGGTAATGCACGTATTAAGAAGTGCACTTCAGTTCTTAATTCAGTATAAGCAAGAAATTAAATCAGATGCCAGTAAATCATAGAATTCTTAAGGCTGGGAAAGAACCTACAAGATCATTGAATTCAGTCAATTACCCCAACACCTCTGAGTTCAGAACTAAACCATGTCCCCAAGTGGCACAGTTGTTCTTTGAAAAAAATAGCTAAGAGATTTTCTAAGTTCTTGACATTGTCTAGACATGTTGCAAGTATTTCTAGGTTATGACTGCCTTGACACTGATGTTTTCTGTACTCATGTATTAGGAAATGTTAATTGCTAATTTTTAATTATTTCTTCAATTTTTAATCAGTGGAATAATGATGCCCTCAATCTAGAGCTGATCATTGTTTACAGAATATATGCATATGAAGTTAAAAAAACCCTAGAGAACTAAGCATCTGCTCAATCATCACTTTAGCATGTCTTCTAAAACTCTGGTCAGAAATCCCTGATACTTCTGAACTCTTAAAAACATGAGAAGGTAGAAATTGTCATCTTGTAGCAAAGCCAATACACACCTAGTGCTATGTACTTGGTGACAGCTACTGCAGAGGAAGAATTGTCTGTATGGATATATAGAATAAAATAGTTACAGTTATCACTATTGATTTGAATTCAGACATTGTAAGCCATTTATTTCTCTGCAATTTTACCATTCACCAAACTTTCAGGAACATAATAAAATTTTAGAGAAAGAATATGGTGAAAATAAAAGCTTGAAAAGTTCTGAGTGAAAGATCACATTTCATTCTATAAAGCTTAACACACTTTTCTTAAAGCATGCTGAACCAGTCCAAAACAATGCTGTCCTTTTCCTGGCTTTCATTTGAAATGAAAGTGAAATGTGTAGAATAAGCATATTGTAAGTATTGTAAATGAATGGGTTGAAGATGATCTTGCTAGCATATACTCATGGAATAAATGAGGCAAGGGTGTGCTTGTGAAAATCAAGAAGAATCTTTATTTCATTATATATCTAGAAGGATGTTTTTCTAGGCATTTGTGGATATGTTTTACTGATGGACCTGACAGTGCTGGGTTAACAATTGAACTCAATGATCTTAAAGGTCTTTTCCAACCTAAATGATTCTATGGTTCTATATAGAGTTCTAAAGCATATAGTCTAGGCTTAATTGTTACTCGATGAGTTGCAGCTGGCATCTTGCCCTGCCTGCTCAGTAATGTGATGGACTTAAGGAAACTGTGCCTACTGCTTCTCATTTCCTTAATTTGTGGGGGATGACTTTAGTTTGCAGCCACTGTCTGTAACTTGTATTGAATCTTCATAAACCAGTCTGCAGACCTGAAGCAAAATGCAGTGTATATTATATTGTATATTTATATATACATACACACACACACACACACACACACACATATATAATATTGTATATTATAAAGTATATTTAGTCTGCTTCAGCGAGCCTTTAGGTCTGCATTTGTTTAAACAAATTGCAAATCAATTTTCGGTGAATATTTGTTAAACTTTTCACAACTTCTCTGAGCATATTTAGTAGGGTTTTAGACATGTTCTGAGGTAGTGCCCTGCACTATCTGAGGAGGCCACAAGCTCTTGCGTGCTGCTTTTTCTGGTTCCATTTATGGACCAAAACACCCCATCACATGCCAACACTGCAGCCTGTTAAGGGGAGCACGTGGTCTCCCTTAACAGGCATATTTAAGAAAGAGGAGCAGGAAAATGCTGCTGAGGGTGTGGAGGAAATGGCCTTGGAAGTTGACTGGAAATGTGGCTGGAATTGTACTCTTAGAAGGAGGTGTGCAGTGCCCAAATGGGCATTTCTGAGGGAGCTGTGGGTCACCTGCTCTAGGTCAGGGACACTCCTGAGGAATGGCAGCCTGTGGGTCACTTGTGTCAGAGTGGGACCACGCCTGAGTGACTTCAATCCATGGAGAGCTCACACTGGAGAAGAGGAAAAGCACCAACAAACCAAGTGCAGCAGGGGAATGCTGCTCTGCACTGCCCCAATCTCCTGTGATTCCTGGGATGGCTCAAGAATAACCTGCCATGCACATACAGGGAATTGAGACGAGGTGTAGGAGGAAGAAGACATTTGGTGCAGGATGAGCATGGGGAAGAGAAAGGGAGTTGTTTGATTTGATTTCTAATTTTATGCTCCCCTCTTTTCCAAATACCCAGATCAGCAATCAGAAGTGGGGGTTAAATAACAGTAAGTTAAATTAAGGAAAAATTTCACTAACTAAGACAACTTTGCCGGTGGCAGCCCTTAACAAAATAAAAAAATCAACATTTTGTTTGAATTACTACCGAAGTAGAGTTCTCAGATTCTCTGCTGAATGAACATGTAGATATTTGTGACTTAAATTTGTATCTCAGTAGGAAAATTATTGCTACTATGGTACCTTTGAGAGCTGTAGAAATTAAAAGATAACTTTGAGGTCAAATCTTCATTTCAGTTTCTAATTCCATGTATTTATTTAACCTGAAGAAAACTCATGAGATGTAAAGCATTTGAATTCTAATGTGATTCTTTTAAGAGCTGTTATATTTATAGTTGTACAAAAAATATTCAATATAAAGAGCAGCTGTCAAAAAACTATTATATAATGAAACCAGATTTAAAATTGTGATTTAAAATCTAAGATCTTAGACCAATTACAGAATAAATAGCAAGTGTTCTTGAAATGGATCTTTTTTGAGTCAGGTCACCTTTCGGGAAGCTCTTAATTTCATGATGATGCACAAATTTACAAAGTGATGCTCAAAAGGACAGAAAAATGTTGTGTGATTCCATTTTTCCATTCACTATTTGTGATATAATATTTTCAAATATGTATGCATTTATTCTTATATAAGTGTCCTTTCAGTAATGGTGGATCAACAATATTACTGGAATTTGTCTTTCCTTTCAGAATTGTAAACCGAAAAGCTGAAATTATTTGTAGCTAGTACAAAAGTCAGCCAGATATCTCAAAATAATTATTTTTGTAATTATATTTGCTATATTTGGTGGAGATGCTTGTTTGGTGTTCATTGCATCTCTAAGACAAATGCTGACAAACAGATTTTACTTGAAGAGGTAATATTAGTTGAAAATAAGGTCCGGTGCTTGTTTCTACCCGTCTTAAAATTTCCTAAATAAGGCAATGATTTAGGAATTCTGATTTCAAGGAAGGAGTGAGTCATCAGGCTTGTGAGAGTATTTTCTTGGGCATGAGGTGGTTCATATGTGCCTGAAAAAACAAATAGGTGCATAGAAATGGCTGGTTAATGTAAGCAAATACTGAATGGTTCTTTGTCTGAAACTGTCAATATGGGAGTTTATATATATGTCTGTGTGTTGTAAATATATATATTTAAACTATAAATGTATGTAAAGGAATAACTGAATTATAGAACACCCCACAATAGTGCCTGAGTTTCTCTGAGAGGAGACAGGGAACTAATTTTTTGTTATGTGTGATGCCTTAAGATTTTAAATTTTATATTTTTCAAATCCTATACTGCATCAGTGCATAGCTCTAAACTCCACATAAAGTCTAGTTAACTGGTTTCACAATTTGGTTAGACAAAGCAATCCCTCTGGGGGATCCAAGCACGTGATCCAAGATCACCCTACAGCCTCAGGCCCCAAAACAGGCTGTATAAACCAGAAAAATATTTAAGAAGTTCTATGGGAAGTATGTGATGGCACTGTCAACACTTTCAAAATACGTAACAATCCTTTGACATAAACGTGTGTGTAGTTATTGGTGTGGTTGTATCTGAGTGTGTATGTATACGCATACAAATACATGGTATTTGTGATCCCCAATGGGAAAAAATGTTAGGAATTGTAGGAAGAACTAGTACTGCTGAAGAGTCTATGTGAAATATTATTAAATTTTTTATTATCACTTGTATTTCTCCCATTGATCGCTGCAGAATACCCTTCCCAGACACTGGCAGAAGATGATCATGCTGAATTCAAAATGTCAGTGCATTCTAAGAAAGGAAAATGAGTGAAGGACAAAGGGCTTGAAACAAGATTCTTCTGTGCAAAGTCAGAATGTGCAGCAGTAGAATATCCTGTTGATTTGATTAACAAAAATTTGCAAGTGTTTTATGCATATCCAAATGTTATATTCATGAGTGAGAATCAACATTGGTCAACTTAAGTACTTCTGAAGATGTTTTCATTATAACATTTGAGACCGTCTCTGTTTCAGTGTGTTCTTGAATCATCTAAAGATACTTGAATTTTCAAATGCCGAGTGTTGCGTGAAAATCAGTTTGCTTTGGGCATTTTTTTCTAAGTTGGATTCTCTAATAACCTGTAAAATAAGTTCAGGTCAAACTTACAGCTTTTTCAGTAAAGGTATTGCTTCTGAACTTAGGTTCAACCCCTAACGTCCTCTCTGTTACAGAAATCTGGAAGGATGGTTGTATAGGAAAAAGCTTTTGTTCATGTACATCTAATGGTGAATTACACATCTCAACAAAGGAAATGGAAGAAGAGGATATGGTGACTTACTGATGATGAGCTATTACTGGGATGTCTCTGGTTCTTAAATTCATGTTAAAGGTAGGGAAGGGTGTTACAAGATAAGTTATTATATATATATTATATATATTTTACTTTTTTTTTTTTAAAGCAACTTTAGCTGTCAGAGTAAATATCTGCCAGTGAAAATAGCTTTAAAGTTCCCTGTGGTGATTTGGTCAGCTTGATTATTGTATTTTGGAAAAGTGCTTAGATGCCAGTCTTGTATATGGTCTAGTTCTGATTATCTCAGACATCAGTCTAACTCTGGGGTGCTATAAGCATCCAATTAGCATGATTTTAGCATTATGTTATGAAAATAAATGATTAGTGTGTTTTGGGGAGAATTTATGAACAAAATAATTTTCAGTAGGTGAAAGGGAAAAATATGATAATGTGAGGAGCAAATGAATAGTATTTCAGTTAAAATTCATTAAGTTAAACTTTATAGATGTCTGTTCTGTATAATTTCTGAACCTATTAATTTAGAAACTAACAAAAAATCTGTTGATTTGTTCTAATGGTTCTTGTGCAGTTCCTGATGATTGGGATACATGGAGCAGAAGGTGGTGTTGAATGTCATAATCAGTATACTTTGTGTGATGCTCTTCAGGGTTTATCTTATCATTAATAAACAGGTCTACTCATTAACAATAGAAAAGGTAGCCATTATGTCAAAGAAAGAGATGAAATCTTGTGTTTTTTATGGCAACTACTTCCTGTGGTATTGGCAAGACTCTGAAAACATTGAGAGTTAGATTGCTTCATCTAATTTGAATAAATTTCTTGAGCTAAGTAATCAAACCTCTATGTACTTTGTGTTGTGGGTTTTCAGTCTAGTTTTTCTTTATTATAGATTTTCCCTTCTTTCTTCTGCATATGAATTCCTGCCATATGAATTTTAGTGTCTCATTACTGGTTGTAGGGTATTCAGGGAAAGCCTGAAAGCAAGCAGCAGAATGAAGTTTCCTGGAAAAGAGAGGAGACTCCTTAGGTATTTAAATAAATGAGAGTTTCCTCTGTCTCTTGCTCTGTACAAAAACGAACAGTACTAGAAATAAGCAGGATATTTGTACCTCTCTTAAAAGATATTGTGTAACTGGAGGCTTCAAAATAAATTGAAACATTTTGGGGTGGTGATAAAACACTTTTCTTAACTATGTTAAACTATTTTATGTGTTAAACTCATTATTCTGCAATGATGGGATGACTCTTGGGGATAGTCTTGTGCAAGGCCAGGAGCTGGACTCACTGAGCCTTGTGGATTCCTTGAAACTCAGATGGTTCTGTGATTCTGCATTCTTTCTGTTTGTCTTTTTTTATTTGGTAACCTGATAGATGCTGCTCCTCTTTTCTCTTTCAAGTTAATAAGTACTATGTGTATTGAGTACAGAACAGAAAATAAAGATTAGATTGGTAGATAGATAATACTTTAAATAAATGCTTCTAGATCAGTAT
The DNA here is from genome assembly GCA_025920805.1 of Petroica traversi. Lineage (NCBI taxonomy): Eukaryota > Metazoa > Chordata > Aves > Passeriformes > Petroicidae > Petroica > Petroica traversi. Next base: position 99,994 of record JAHLSL010000073.1, on the reverse strand, counting down.
TGGGATTAAGTTGGTTTTTTGTAGCAGGTTGCAGATCTAGAACAACGTAATTGACAAATCTACTCTCTCCTAAGTTGAGTGTTTAGGTACACCTTTTACATTTACATTTCAGAAAAAAAAAAAGTGTTTTCCTTGGTCAGTCTAAGTGCAAAATATGACTGTCATCAAGTGGTGCTTGTGATTTCCTATGATGGATTATGCTTCTTTTTTTTAATTTAAAACTGTTTATAAAAGATATTTTAGGGAGTGAAATAAGTCAGCCTGTTGTCAACCCAAGGTTTTCTACTTAAAAGAAAAAAAAAAAGAGAGAGAAATTGAGAATTATACAGATTTACATTTCCTACCTTTTTCCGCACCACAATTGCTTGAACTTAAAGCAGGCTTATAGATTCATAATTTGCATATTAGCCTCTTTCATTGTGTTTGAAATCTCTGAAGGTGTCCTTCACTACCGTGGAATCATAACATAGCCTTTTTTCAAGCTGATGGCTGTATATAACATGAAATTCAGTCCCTTGAGGTTTAAATTGCTCATACAGTTCATATTGGATGTCAGTTCATACTAGTCCAGTGTACCTGGAATGCTAATTATAACTGTAATAAAAATAGTCTGTTCGTACCTCTGGAGTCTAAAGACTGAGAACATCTGGAGTGGGTTTATGTGCAAAGTGTTTGACAAACAGGATCTGAATTGTTAATTAAAAAATTTTTAAAAATAGCCTTTGCACCTTTTAGCATAAAGTTGATAATAAATTCCTATCTCCTGACTAGAGTACATTTATATTTTCTGTTCAGCTGGTGAAACCCTGAGGACAATTATTTTTTTATATATTTCTTAATGGTGTGATGTGCCCACTTAGGTGGGCTGTAGGCAGTGCATATGAATTGTGTATTCTGTAGGCAGTGCATATGAATTGTGTGAACTGAGTGCAACAAAAAGAAAGTGCAGAAAACCAACTTAACATAATACTAGGTCATCTATTAGTCTTTAAAAATATATTTTAAACTGACAGCAGTATTGCAATCAGGATTGTAGAGATAAAGTGAACAATACTTGCTAAAAGAGAGCCAGACTTTTTTTTATTCTTTGTTTTAATGAGGGTTTATTTTCCTCTTTCTTCCATGATGTTTGCATCAAGGATTTGCCTGGGTACTTACAATTCTTCTCCACTGCTAGGTAAAAGATTAGTTGCAAAAAGGCCACCAAGCCTTAGGGTTCTGCTTTCTGTACATATCATCCTCACATGTACTTCAAATATGATACCTTTCCAACTGTTTTCCAGTTTTCAGAAAAAGCATTTGGAAAAAAGAGGCTAAGAAACACCGTGGGTGGACTTAATTGGCAAAGCTGCTTCACTGGCTTTGGATTACTATGGAGATCCTGCAAGTTAAATTTATAGGAAAAAATTACTGTCACATTAACAAGAGGTTATAGTACCAGGAGGAGGTTCCCTCTTGCATTTAATACCTACATATTACAGAGCAAAGAAAGCTTCCTCCTTGAGTTTGTTTCATTAGTCAAAGATAATTTCTCTGAAGGATATTCTGTGTTAAGATTTCATCTTTGAAGCCATCAGATCCAGAAGCTTCTCCTTTTCCACTCAATTTTGTCTCTTAATGTAAATATTTTTCATGCTGTTCTAATTAAAAATCTACATATTACATTAACAGATAGCTTTGCCAGAGATGGTTTAAGTGCAAATTGTAATGGGGATTTTACAGGACGAAGGTAAATGCTTAGATGAGAATATTGCATTTATCAGGGAGTTAATTAGACAACTAGATTGTTTTTTGCTGGAAGCAATTTAAAACATAGTTCCACACCTCCCTCCACTGAAAAGAAATAAAGCAGACAACTGTATCAGCAATGTATTTCCTTTCTTGTCTTTTTTTCCTCTGAATAATGTGTGCTGAAGTCTTAGCTTCACAGACCATTTCAGACTGTGCAGTAGACAATGAACCATGAATAATGTTTTGAACAACCAGGGTTCACTGACGATAATTGCTTTAGTTTGGCTACATTAAAAGCAGTAGCATTAAAATAGTTAAACTAGACTATATGAACTTAATACTGGACTTTAAAAAACTGATTCCCATGTGACTGATAATGAATAATTGAATATTTCTTTGGAAGCTAGGAGTAGGGAACTATTCAAAGATCTCTCAAGTATAAGCTTTCTGAACACAGAACTAAAGCGAAGGCTATATGATTTATGAAAAAGTGCACATAAAGCTTATATAGAAATTAACCACTTACAGCTGTCCTGTAGAAAATAAAATTCTCCCCACAGTCCCCCTCTAATCTTTGGATGTCTGATACTAGCCAAAGGCACTTTGAGAGTGTTTAGGTCTTGAATTCTGATTATGGTGAATCCCTTTTGACCAATTGTTATTTTAAAATGCTAGAGTATTGCAGGTAGCAGAGTGCTTATGACACTGCTAGCCCTTCCTTTTCCAAAGAAATCTGTACGCTGTGTAACTTGATGTACACATTAGATATCTAATGTGTACATCAAGAAACCACTTGATGTACACATTAGATATCTTTTACAGAAAGTGAAGTGGGTTTGTTTAGCCTGGAGAAAAGGAGGCTCAGGGGAGACCTTATCACTCTCTGTAACTCCCTGAGAGGAGGTTGTGGCCAGGTGGGTGTTGGTCTCTTCTCCCAGGCAACCAGCGACAGGATGAGAGGACACAGTCTTGAGCTACACCAGGGAAGTTTAAGCTGGATATTAGGAAAAACAGAAAGCCTGGACACAGAAAGCATCATTCATTAAGCACTGGAATGGGCTGCCCAGGGAGGTGGTGGAGTCACCACCCTTGGAGGTGTTTAAAAAAACTGGATGTGGCATTTAGTGCCATGGTTTAGTTGATAGGGTGATGTTAGGTCATAGATTGGGCTTGATGATCTCAAAAGTCTTTTCCAATCTAGTAAATTCAGTGATTCTGTGAAGTCTGAAAGGGAAGATATATTCAGTTTTGTTGAGAATGTGTGAGTTCTTGAATGATCTAAATTATTCATTATCCTTTTTCACTTGAATTGCACTTTATTGATTTAAATTACACGAGTTCTCAATGTAGAAATTGAGGTGACTGAAACAGATGGCCTGATCTGAGGGTTTGTTGGTTATCCCATGGATGCAGAGCTGAATTTCACTGTATTCAAATACATGGGTACTGTTCTTGGACGCAGTGCAGAGTCAGAACTTCATATCAGAGATAATATTGCCCAGTACAGAAAACCTTTGAGACCTAATTTTTAATTACAATGTCTTGTTGTTTTCATTCCTATTTTAAAAAAGCAATATAACAGTGTAAAACCCATTCCTGAAGGTGGGGTAACTGAGGTTCTTACTAATATATCCCTTAAGGCAGATTAGAGTGAAAGAGCACTGAAAGACTGTTTTATAAATAAATAAATAGAAGTTTGGTTGCAACGAAAAGGAAGAACGTAACCATTTTGGTTATTATTATCTACAGTATTACAACAATATAAAAGTATGAAGCTATCATTTAAGTAAATGTCTAAGGAAAATAAAGAAAAAAAAAATGTTAAGAGTAGATAGTGAAGAGAAGAGGTATCACTACCTCTGGATCCAGTGACGAGAGTTGATTGTTGTAGTTTCATATCTGTTGTTCAAAGTGTCGGTCACTTTCTTGGTCCATCAGGGGTGGGGGAAGCAAACAAAGATTTCAGTGTATTAAGGTGCATTCAGGTTTAGGTGGGAATGCCCATCCCCCTCCCCTGGGGGGAGTTTTAACACTGGGACTCATTCAGAGTCCTCTGGTTGAAGACGGCAGAAATATTTCTTATGGCAAGTTCCTTCTGTGGCTTTGACAGTGTTTGAGACCGGCAACTGTACCTTTTAAGTCCTCACAAACAGTTCTGAGGGTTTGATTTGATTTGTGACTCACTGTGGTAAATTGGTTGTTGGCTTCTTGCCTCCACCTCTCTGCACAGTGTGTCATAGAAGATAATAAGAAGGAAAAGAGAAGTGCATGCATTATTTATATTAAATTAAAATTTTAAATTCCGGAGATCTCCTAGTTTATGCAGATTGCTAACTATCAGGCAATAGAGCAAAACATGTGTCAACTGAACACCCATGGGGCAGCCTGGAATGGAGAGGTGACTGTTAAATGCTCAACACTTTTGGGGGAAAGAGAGTGGTACTCTGCAGTGATTGAGCAGAAAGGTCATGGACTTCACACAAGATGGTGGTATGCAAAGACCTTTATTACACAGTGAAAATTCTTTATATACTATCACATAAACAAGAAGTTACTCTATAATACAATGTGTGCCAATCAGCTTTGCTAATTCACAATGTTGCCTTTGATGGTAACAGGTAAACAGTGCATTTTAAGGTAACAGACAGTGATTCTCACCCCTAACCGGACAGCAGTTCACAAACCCACAATGCTCTCCTACCACTTCCTTGGTGACCTGGATGTGTTTTCATGAGGTCACTCTGGCTTTTAAGGCCTGTTCCTCTGTCACCCACATTCTGTAATTCCACAGTACTCCGAAGTGATTGCTAAAACACAGTGTTACCACCTGCATGTAGTTTTTTTTTAAACAAAAGCCCAGCATACCAATAGCAAAAAAGAGACGTTCAGGACTAACACACGGTTTTCTATTGCTTAAAAAGGAATGGAAGTGAAGACCTTATTGAAATTACCTGATCACTTTAGCCGGAGAAAATTCCTCCTTGACCTCTGTTTATAGGCAAATTAAACTGGGGGCATTCTCTGAAACTTGTCCAGGTGACTACACATAGTGTTACTGCTGAGGTAAGGCAGCTCTATTAGAGTGATTTCTTCTTTAAAATCATATATTGCTGGCATGGAAACAAAAACCTTTGGGCATACCTGTATAAACAGAATATTTTATATAAAGTGCAGGTAATTATGAGAATGCTTTTATTTATCATGTAATCTAGCACTAGCTAAATTTGATTCATATAGTTTCTTTTATACAATTTGATACAAAAAAAAAAATTGAAACAAACCTTCCATGTAAATAATGAATTTGGAAGGTCCATAATTTTGGCATTTAGGTTTTCCTGTAAACCCATGAGTTTTGCTACATGACCTCTATTAGATGTTACTTATTTTTGATCATAGGATCATAGAATGGTTTGTATTAGAAGGGAACTTCAATTCCAATCCCCTGCCGTGGGTAGGGAGAACTTTCACTAGGCCAGGATGCTCAAAACTCCATTCAGCTAGCCTTGAACTTATGTTTTGGTAAGATCCAGTTATCTAGTTATTTTATTATGAAATTCAAGTCACTTTCACACTAACAGTTACTTAAAGTATCATTTAATATAGAATAATTTTCTTTTTCCATAAGTGTGTTTTATTTTGTGAGCTGTCTATTGCAAAAGTAGGTAGTACTGATATTAGATAAGACATTTAATTTGCTTTTCTGAGTTTCTTTGTTAAAGTATGTATTCAAAGTCCATTAGTGTTAAGATGCCTGCTTAACTTCAAGGTCTTGAATGTCCTAGTAAAATATGACTTACATACTGCAAATTTGAAATTTTTCCCCCACTTTTTAGAACTAGCAGTACTGCAAGAAAGAAAAAAATAAAATTAAGATGCAAAAGGAAACGATGTTTTAATTCACTGTTTGGTCTTTCTCAAAACAACAATTTTAAATGAAAAAATATATTGCTTTAGCAACAGGTCTACCTGTTCTTCTGAAATGGAATATGAGAGCTGGATATGTATTTCATTTAACCCCAAGCAATACGAAGTGGATTTATTTCATTAGGGATTTTACAAAAACTTTAAAATATAAGTTTTCATTCCAAGTAGAAGTTTCATATTGAGAAGGATAGAATGTTTTTACTCATCCATTAATTAATAACTAGGTTTGATTGCACTCAGCATATTTGTCAGTTCTAGTTTGTACTGAGTTTAAGTGAGAAGAGATTACAGAATGAGTTAAACTTTATAATTCAAAGGAATCTACTCCACAGGAAAGTACTGTAAAGTAAAGCACACCTTTATTGGCTTGGCCAGGAGGAGCATGCAGCATTCAGGGCATTAACACCACTCCTCCGTGTGCATCTCTGCCATGCTCATCTTTCAGTGGTTATTTATTTGTTTTCAGGTTTGACATCTGCCCTGTTTGTTTATCCAGAAGTTACAGTCTTAAGGGGTTGGGGTCTTACATAACTTGTGGTTTTCTTCTCTTAGAGTTGCAGACATGGCGTGCTATTCTTATCTAATACACTCACCACACCTATTTTGCTAATGCTTACTTACTTGTATTATTACACACTGTATAGCTATATCTGTTATATTTAATCTATAATTGCATATTAATTATGTTCCTATTATCTTATTACGTTTGCCTATCCTTGACAGCTATTAGTCATAAAAACGGCAGTTAGTGTGTGTTCTTCCTTATCACTTAGCCCAAGCAGGTTAAGCCCTTGTCCTGCAGAAAAAGCAAACCCATTATCCAAGCCCATTAGCTCCCATTCCTTTTTCTTATCATCTAGTCCACTTGTTTTTTGTTTTTCTCTAAGAGCAGTTAGCGTTAGGCAGAACATTTACTATTTGCTTATCATTGAAACCCCTTCTGGGGCTAGGCTTCTTGTTTTGCAAAAGCAGTTGTGATCCAGCTCAGCAGCTAACACCCAGCTTTTATTAATCTTTACTTTATACTAAGGCGCTTGTGTTAAAGGAGTCCTGTGTTTTATATATTACAGGAGTCCTGTGTTTCATTTACCAAGTTAAGATAGATCTGAATTGTTCTTTCTTCATGTCTTTCTTTAAAACATCAGCACTGTCAGCGCTGACACGGGGTGACCAGCCCCAGGGCCTGCTCACTTCATGCTGCCCATAGGTTTGCAAACTTCAGTGTGATACTGATTTTGATTGTGAAATGGAGGGGGTTTTTGAGTGGCTACTGTTGCAAGCCCAGAAAGAAATAAAGGGATGCCCAAAGCACTCCCCTCCAAAGCAGAGCCTCCACCTTAAGCAAGTGCTGCTGGCGGAGACAGAGAGCACCCTGTTTCTGGGCTCTGATTTAAAAAGGGGCACAGAAACTCCCTGCCCCCCCAGTTCCTTTTCTGGCTGCAGGGTCTGAAAAAGGCAGTGACAATTTTTGGGCACAGATAGGTATAGAATGCAATAACATTTTGGGTTGCCCATGACACCTCAGATTACTGAGATCTCAAAACTTCGTATTTCCAAAGTTTTGCTTTCTTTCTTGAGTGATATATCTTTTAAGGTAAGAAAAATCTCACGCTGTCACTCATGGTAAATACATCCCTTTATGACTTCTGTTCATCACGGACAATCCATCATTTGCAGCGTTTCAATCTGGTAATTTTCTCACTCAGAATCAGCACATCATTTCAACCTATAAAACGTCTCTTTATCTATATTAGGAAAAATCAAGTTCTATAGGTGAGCAAGGGGACATAGTCCAATTTGAAATTTATACAGGGTGTTGGAATTAATTAGATTTGGATGAACTAAGATATGTTTTCAGGTGCATTGACTAATGTTTTAGATGACCTCATGTTTTTATTCTTTGTGTTAGACAGGGCTATGAAGAACTGGAAAGACGCCTGAAAGAAGTCTTTAAGGAGAGGAGCAACATACTTCATCAACTGTTAAAGACTTCTAAAGAACTTCAGGGAATTAAAGTAAACCTGCAGGTTAGACTCTGTCTCAGTTTCTTTAGGATTACTTACTTACCTCAACATTTTCTTATTAGTGTCTTTTAATTACAAAAAAATGTGTTTCTTTTTTTAAAATCATTAAGTATGTGAATAATTATTATTTTGTTTGTTTTGTTGATATTCTACTTAACATAAACCTGATGGTTTCATGGAAAATTTTATCATAATATGTTGGGGCCTTGGTCAACTCAATTAAAAAAAAAAAAAAGAAAATAGAACATAGAAAAAGGAAGGGCCAGACAAGAAATATTAATGGAGCTGTCACACATTTGTACTGGCAGCTACTGCAAAGGGTGTCCTTTTCCGTTGCAGGTTGGATCTTTGCTGCTGAATTCTGTGCACTCAATTTAGTTGCTCAGTTTGCCTTTCTGATATGTCATCTACAGAGTCTGGATTTACTGCAGGGCATTGCTTTACAAGTTCAGCTGACAAATTGTGCTACATGAGCCTGAAGTGAGAGCTGAGGCTTCTCTGCATTTAACTTTTGGGTATCGAGGTTAGGCTGAAAGAGCAATAGATTAAGTCTGAACTCAGATCAGCTCCTCAGAGGAAAAACTAGATCGAAAATTCTGCCTTGGATTTGTTGTCAAGATATTCAGCTTTGCCCAGCAGAGTCTGTTGGTGAAAACATTTAGACTCATTATCAATTGAAATTGGTCTCTGTATTTCATGCCATTTTCAAGGAAATTATTTTTCTGACAATACAGTTTTATGTTCATCAATGTACGCTAGCTGGGAAGAATAAAAGGAGAATAAGCACTCTATCTGTTCACGAGAGAACACTAGTGGTGTGTATCAGTACTGTGCTATATTATATTATTATGTTATATTGTCTTATGTTCCAGACTTCTCTGGTTTTAATTGATCAACTCTTTGATCTTTGGGGATTTTTTTTGGGAGTTTGGTTTAATTTTTGGGTTCTTTAGTGCTTTATCACTGTTATCATAGGTTTTTTCTTACTTTTCAGAGAAATATACTTCTCCTTGTAACAGATTTATTCTAGAATGTTTAAGAGTTGAAGGTAGTATTCAGCAAAATTACACTGTGAAATATTGTAGTCTTAACCTTACAGAGATCCTGATAGGATCAAAGAGCTGGAGTATTATCTTCTGTATATACACACTTACTTGGTCATAAAATTATAATGCTTGTAGTCATTCGTCTGTTTCAAAATTTGCTTCTTGTATTTGTCTCCCATTTAGTATTTGAAAAATACACAGCTGTGTACAGTTAACTGTGTTTGAGTAACAGTAAAAGAGAAATCATATTATTCTTCCAGTTTTCTTAAGTGGTAATGTCTGCATTTCATCAGGACCATTTTATGAATGAGGGCCAAATTAATACTTTCACAGATTAATAATAAAAAAGATTTCTTTTAATAGAGTTTTTTTGTTGCTATCAGTCTTTAAAAAATGATGAAGCATCAACAAAAAAATGATGTGCAGAAACTTCTGGAACTGGGCCTAAACCAAAGGTAAGACCCTCACCTCCTTCCTTCTGTTTCCATTTCCTGACTGAAAACAGTCAGACTAGCAAATTCCACCTTTTCTTTTACTATATAGATAAACACTGTTGTATTCTAGAGTCTGCTGACTGTAACATTAAAATAAAGGCAGGAAATACTCTCTTTGAAACATATTATGGATTTGCTGATATTGGACATATGATAGGAAATGTATTAAAATGGTATGGTGAGACATCTGCTAAAGAAAGGCATTTTGAATTTTAAATGAAGATTTAGTCATGAGGTATTCCTTAAAACATAAATTCAGAATTTTTAGAAAATTAAGTTACTAAAATGTTTAAATCTCTAAGTTTGGAGATGATGACATTTATTCAAACCTCTTAATTAAGTGCTTATGTTTGTAGACACTCAAAATCACTAGTCTTGCACTGGATATTTGTGATGAATTAAGTTAGGAGGAGAAAGAAGTATTAATTTCAAATTATTAATTGAGCACTTCAAAAATTGGTTTCCATATCTGGGAATGCAAGTTCCCAGCCTAGTCATTAGTCTCAATTTCCTACTGCTTAATGGCAAGTAAGTCTCATAGTCCTTGAATGATGAGACTTCTTGAATTCTTAAGTCTCTTAATTCTTGAAATTCAGACCAGCAAATAGCAACATCAATGCAATTTTAATAACAAGAAAACATTACTAATATAGTGACCACTTTTGCTGGAGAAATAGTATATGATCAGTTCATCTATGTGTCATATTTTTCCCTAGGAAAAATGTTTAATAAGAAACTTCATTAAGTGCATACTTCCTTCATTGTTAAAAAAACAATAATTAAATTCCATGGCCATCTTACATCTACATTCACTGTAGAAGTACACATGGAAGTACATATGAAATTGTGTTGCTGCATAGAAATCTTGTGAGAAAATGACCTTCATGTCTTAAATACAAAATATCTAAGGTCGATAATACAATACCAGTAGAACTTCTTATTTTTACTGTGATACATAACAATGTATCACAGTTTCAGAATATACAGTGAATATTCTGAAATGTTCAGAAATACATTGAATTATAAAAGCAAGACTTAAGCTGATGTCCTATTTAAATACTTACGTGGCTTGTAAGTGAAGGTGTGCATGTAAGCATCATTGCTGTCCTTTGCACAATCCTTCATCATACATCAATCCAGTTTTGTGGTGGTCTGATTGTTGTACAACTTTCCTTTATGAAATTGTGACAAGAATTGATTAAAAGTATTAATGGACTGTTTAGTAAATAGATCTTAGTTGCAGATGGGAAAACTGAGTCTGCTAAAAGAAAATTTTATTACATATTTCAAATATTCTTCCTAATCTCCTCCTTAAATCACCACTTGCAAGTCTCTCAAGATCCACACAGAAATACATGTTGACTTTTGCTTTTAAGACAGCCAGACATTGGATATACTGCACTAGAGCAGTTCCCAGAAATAAAGATTGGATCAGTGCAATCTGCTGCTGAGCAGCCCACCCTGTCGTTTAGAAAAGGAAACACTACAAGGAAATGCTTTGGGGCTACTCCTGTTGCCAGCTGTTACAGACTCACTAGATTTCATTTCCAGAGAGGTTTAGAAGTTCAGTGTATGAAAAAGTTATTAAAAATGTGCCAGGAAGTCTTCCTCATAGAATTTCATTAAGAAATGGTCACATTTTATTTGCTAGGGTCCTCAGGCTACATTTTGTCTGCTGTAAATAAAGAAAAGTGAACGTAGGTTGATGCTTAAACCTGTTGTATTGAAGCCAAAATTCAAAGTATTTCTCAATACTAATGTTATGGTCTTTGGTCTGCACATTTGGTCTATGCACAACTTTGATTATGCTCTACAATGCTGGATGATACAATAATGTTCAGAGTACTAAAATCTCAGCTTTTGTAAGTAAATGTTCTGCTGACTTCAAAATAGATTTCTTTTTTTTCCTTTTGTGCAATTTCTTATGTAATTTCCAAGTTCCAAGTAAAACTTGGTCACATGTATAATGCCCCCAGTTTTATTCTTTCTGTGCATCATCAGCACTTTGAAATGTTGGTGTCTGTTAGTGCTGATGGTATATTGTTTTCATGTTTTCAATCAATTTTTCAATTAAATCTGTTCTGGGCTAGTGTTACTGAAATTGCTGAAAGAAAGATGATCCAGCAGATAGCAAGTTCTTTTAAAATTAGGTCGTTTCCATTCAGTTTAGTTTTCACAGGGCTAAATTATTATCTGTTACTGTGTGTAAATCCAGTTTTGGCGTTATCTTCATTGAGAGTTTGTTTATCCATGCAAGCATTAACTGTCCAAAAGCTCTACAGCTGTTATGGAATATGTAATTTTACTTCTTTGCTACAATTTCAAAGTGTGTCATATGCTGTGGGTAGAAAATTCTTGCAATTTGGAGAAAATGTCTGACTGAATCAGTAATGGAAAGAGTTTTCACTTGATTCAACTTAAGTCCAATACAGGCAATTATCCTGTTCGTTTTTTCTTTTTATGCCAGAATCTTCTACTCAATTTTTTGTTGCTTGTCTCTAGAAAGTGCCATATGAGGTTGAATTTTATCAGAGCATTATTTATTTGTTTATTATAAAGCAGATATAAACTAGCTCTTATTGATAATAGCATCTCTCCAGGGCATTTTCACTTGCCTACTTTTCTCACTCTTTTGCTGCCAATAATTTTTCTTAGAAATTATGCACTGGCAGATGTTTTGCACAGCAGGCCATTCAGTAGATATAAACAATGTCCACTTTGAATCATAGATAATTTTTGTTTGCATTGGCATTATACTTCATGGAGTAATTCTGATTTTATTTGTAAGACTCATAGACAAAGTACATCTGTTTGCTACTCTGAATAATTAAAGTTCCATTTTTTTGAATCTGAAGACTTATTTCCTAGTGGACACTTGTGTTGAAGTTTGTGTTCTGTGTTTTCAATAAAATAGGGAAGAACTGAAATCTCTCCAGGAAACCTTTCAAAAGCAGCTTAATGAGGCAGCTGCGAAAGCAGAGAAGCAGCAGGCTACCGTGAGTGATTCTCTTTTTTCCTTATTTTTGTTTTTCCTCTGTTTTTTTCTTAATCTTGCCTTGAGAATTCATTAGCTAAAAAAGTTTCGTAAAAAAAGAATGGATTTCATGTATGTTGTTAGTACTCTGCAAGCTTCAGAAGAAAGGAGTTAAAAAAAGCTTTAATGTTCTAAAATATTAAGATTCCCATATACCCATATTTCTGTGGAGTTTAGGGATGTTTATACACTTTTGGAGACTTTAGACAGGAGATTTAGGCCTGAGTCTCTCCCTGGTGAGATGATCTTTATGAAACCTCATGTTTCATCTATACTAATATACACTGTCATACATCCATTGACTTCTTAGGAATTACTATGGATTTTCAGCAACAAAATAGATAACAAAATAGAGCGTCTGATTTTGACCAGAGTAGAATTATCACTCTAGGTTATTAAGTCCCATTAGTATTTCATGCTTTATTGAAATTCTGTTTCTGGACAAACTGCAATGTTTTTTTTACTTTCATATAGCAATGTAATGTTTTGGAGCACAAATAGACACATTTGGCTACTGTAGCGGGGAAAAAAGTAGAATCATGTTTACTAAAATGAAAGAAGGAAATTTTTCCTATGTTGGGTAGTAATATTCCTGTACTATGGACACAACTGAGCATAAGTTGACTAGATAATCTCCAGAGGTTCCTTCAAACCTTAAGTATTTTATAACTTGAATTCTAGACTGAAAACAACCTGCTAGATGTGTTTATGAATCTATTTTATATTTCATGTTGGAAAAAAATCCGGTTTATTTACTAAGAGTTTGCTGTCTTCCAGGGTCTCAAAGCAAGGGTTTGTCCAAGACAGAGATTTAAATGTAACTATTAAATTTAACAATGATTTGTATGTGGTTTTATGCCCCTGTGAGAGTGTAATGCTACCTTCTAATTGGAAACAGCTATGCTGTTTTGCATGCTACATTCTAATTAGAAACAGCATAGATTGAGGAACAAATTATTCCTTTTGTAGGTTTCTTTCAGTTAATCTGATTTTTGAAAACGTATTTTTCTCTTTGTTTGCTCGAAAGTCCAAAGAGTAAAGTTATTTTTTGTTCTTGTGTACCACATAACATCAAGTGTATTTTTGGTACTTCTGTTTTTGTCTAGAGAAAAAAAAAAAGAACTTTTTTCCTCTTCAGTAGTGAAAAGAATAACGTGAAAGCTGAATTAAGTTTGTAAAGGATAGCATATTTTGGTGGTCTTTCTAGCCAGAACAGCATGTATCCAGAAGAAAAGGAAACAAACTGCATTTGTTTTAAGATCCTTTTGTACTGAGACAATCTATAAATTGTCTATATTGAATCTTAGAGTCATAGAATGTTAAGGGGTTGGAACGGACCTTAAAGATCATCTAATCCCAACCTCCCCTGACATGGGCAGGGTCACCTCCCACTAGATCAGGTTGTTCAAGGCCTTATTAAACCTGGTTTTGAACACTGTCAGAGTTGGACACTCACAACCTCCCTAGACAACCTGTTCCAGCGCCTCACCTCCCTCACAGTGGAAGATTTCTTCCTAGCATCTAACCTAAATTTCCCCTCTTTCAATTTACCCCATTCCTCCTAGTCCTGTCACTACAGTTCCTGATGAAGGGTCTCTCTCTGGCTTCCCTGGAGGTCCCTTCACTTACTGGAAGGTTGCTCTGAGGTCTCCATGCAACCTTCTCTTCTCCAGGCTGAACAGCTACACCTCTTTCAGCCTGTCTTCATAAGGGATGTGCTCCAGTCACCTCATCAACTTTGTCTTCCTCCTCTGAGTTTGTTCTGACAGTTCCATGTCATTCTTGTTCTGGGGACACCACAACTGTGCACACTGCTCCATGTGGGGTGTCACAAGAGCACAGTAGGTGGGGACAATCACCTCCTTCAATATAGTGCTGAAATAATAAAAAAATGAGTGTCTAATTGTCAGGCAGTACTAAGTACTCAGAACATGCTAGTTGAAAGTTGATATTTTTTCAGGAGCACTGAATACATTCCTATTGACTTAATCAGCCCAGTGAATTCCAGTCCTACAAATGGAAGGTGGAAAACATATTTCATGATCGAATCTCTATTAGATTTTGATACTCAAGATTAATTCAGGTGTGGACTACATAAATCTCAGATGTAGTGAATGCATTTGTTGTTTTTTGTTATATAGTGCTTTTTTTTTTAATTATTTGAAACAGTGCCTTGTGCACATTAAGTCCCACTCTAGCACTGTGAAGAGCTCAATATTTGTTCTATACAAAACAACATCTGATGTTAACTGTGAGCAAAATATCAACTGGTATAAAAACCAGGAAAAGCTCCTCTGAGTTTATAACAGAACCTGGCTTGGAGTGGTGGCAGATGGTTAAAGAATCTGAATTCTCAAGCTTTATTCTTATATTTGAAACTAAGTTTATTAAACTTGGTTATAACTCTAAGGAGATTGGAATTTTGTCCTTGATTTGTGACATTTACTTCTTTATGCCTCAGGGTATAATGTACATAGTGAAGCTCAACAATACAGTGAAACTGAATGAGTATTCAAAAAGTGCCTCAGGATCCTCAAATGCAAATTGCAATAGAAATGGAGACAGATATTTTTACTGACACACAAGGTTATTTTATACCTGGTTTCTCTATGTGTTCCATGTTTTTCTGAAATCAGTGTGAAATCTCTGAAAGAAGGTCTAAGTACTTTAATGTGAGACTAGCTAGAGGATGGGAGCTTGAATTTAATTCTAACTTAATTGATTGTGAAACTTGTTTCTAATCCAATTTAAGCACATTTTATATTATAGGACTTAGTGAAGTAAATCTTGATTTTCATCAGAGTAAATAAAAGTAGAATTACATTTCATAAAGACTAATAAAACACTGGTGGGAGGGGAAAGGGTGGAAATACATATTTCTTTTCTGTGCTTGCCAAGTACAGTGCTTACTGTATATATGTTGTTCAACTATATAAATTCAACAGGTAACACCTGCCTGAAGGTGTTCTTTATTAGGTGAATGTAAAAGTGTAAGTAAGAATTCAAAATAATCAAGTCAAATTAAATGAAAAATAACCTGGAATTACTCAAGGACTCTGACCAAAACAAAAGAATAAAGGAGACACAACATTAGCTATACATTAGACTTTACATTCATGTCTTCTTGTGCAATGTGTGGCAAGGCTTTTCACTAGCATTACATAAATGATTCATCAGGAACAGAGATATCAGTGTTACTGTGCTTGCATATCCATTCTTTTACCCTTTAATACTAGAGAAACCAAGAACTATAAGCTGCAAAAAAGTTGCTGATCTGAGCAACTGCTGAAGTTGTAAAGTTCAAGGTCAAATACAGTCTTCCAGAAAGACTGTGATTGTGAAGGAGCTTCTCTACAGATCGTCTCATATTACAACTGTAGATATCTAAAAACATTTCAGAAGGACCATACTGGGTTTAGTTTTACAATGTACATATAAAATATATACAGCATCATTCCAAACTGGTGTCCTCTTTAACAATCAATGAAGGTTGGCAAAGTTTTTAGTTCTGTGTTTAGCATCAAATACCAAAGCAATTTATATTAAATTTTCATGCAATTAAAAAGGTATTAATAATGTTAAGCTATTATCTCTAAATGTGAAGTGGAACCACTTCTTCCAGAAACAGAATTGGAGTATCATGGACTAATTTTCACGTTTGCTAACAAAAAGGCACAGAGCAAATGGCCCGCGTAGCTTGAAAGGTGTTTGGTTTGTTTAGGGTTTTTTAATGAATTTGAATAACTAGAATAAGTAATGATTCTGTATGACTTCGTTAGGTTTAAAGTCTCTTAGAGCTTTTGGGAGATGGACTCTTTGCTTGGCTGTACTTCATGCTAAATGTTTGCCTGTTAAGAAATAGTTTTATATCATGCTAGCAATTTTAAAGCAGATATGCTAATTGATTGTTTGGCAATACAGTTACAGTACTGTCTGTCAAAATAAAGGAGAAAATAGGTCTGTGTAATTTCCTTGGTTTTGTTCAGTGTTCATTATGAGAAATGAGAATTAAATACCACATTATGTATGACTTATAAAAAGAAACCATACACAAATGGGTATTTTTAAATCAGTAGAGTTTTTCTAGTAATAAAAGACTAACAAAATGTGGGGAATTCAGTGTTATCCCCATACATGGAAAATTTTTAGTAAAAAGATCTGATGTTCTTTTCCCTTCAAAAATACTTTTTCTAGTAAGGGCTTTTATGACTGTTCATAAAGTCCTAAATATTCCCTTACAAAAGTTTCATTTACTAATCAAACTCTAACTTGCAGCTTAAAAGTTACATTCATCTTAGAAATACTAAGAGGTAAAAGTCTGTTTAGCATTGCTTTTAAAAGTATTTAGCACTTTGCAGAACACCTTTTGCCCAAAGGAAGGCGTATTTTCTATTTTTACATGATAGCCAAGACAGTTCTCTCTGGCTTTTGAAGTCAATTTTTACCCTCTACCTTGGAAATTAGACTTGGAAAATGAACTGAATATGTTAGAGTTTCCAGATACGGCCAAAATAGTCAGGTGTTAGTGAATGAATTTCAGTTACACTTTAACTGTTCATTTTAGTCCTGAGCAAGACACAGGAAATTTGGATGTAAGTGAAAATGCTTACAGCTGAGTCTTGACTGTGCAGTAATGATGTTATACTGGGATTTTTCCATCCTGTCATGATTAACTACTATTGTCTGACTTCTGGAATTGGATCACTACCATCTGCTAAAGCATTCTATATTTTGATGGGAGAAAATTTAATTTTAACATTTCAAGGTCACCAGTTGCTGTGAGTAAAGGCCACTGGATGGGAACTGTAGTCTTTAATAAACAAAATGAGCTCTGAAACACACAAATCTCTGAGTATCTTGGATGACTGTCTTCGGGATGTAGAAACAGTGTCCTTGCTTAGAACTGAAAAGTTCAGCCTCTGGATAATATATTTTCATTATGTATTGTCATAATTGCAACCAGATAGCAATTAAAGGCAGACAACATGTGGAAACGGGTGAATGGTTTTTTTGTTCTTTTGCTATTAATTTAGTATAAATGTCTATTCTTGTTTGTTATATTATCAGGATTTGGTGGCTGAAAGTAACATTTTTTTACATCTCTTCTGGAAAATTATATTATGATTTGTCCTTGAGACTTATTAAAAGCATCTTGAAAATGATCTGATACAGACTGATCTGCTTTAAAGCATGAAGCTATACACAGGGAGACACTTAAATGGATAGGTAAAGTTATCCCCTATGTAACTCTCCATATGTGTTCTTTGTGACTAAGTGGTTCTTCATTTGTTAGAGACTTAGCAGAAGACCCTTAAAATGCCGTTATAATATAAAGGCAAAAATAATGAGTTCTTAAATAATTTTTGTAATATTTTCAAAAAAGAAGCAATGTAAAAATATTTTTAATTTTAAAATATTTAAAATTCAGCTAGGCTAAAACGGTATATTTGTACTGTGTAAGATACCCATATCAGTGATATAAGATGCATGTGTGTATTAATCCTAATTAACAAAAATGCTAGTTTAACTAACATAGATTACTGTATAAATTTATAGTACTGGGTTATCTTATCTGTCTCTTTCCTAAATGATCCAAGCCATGTAAAGATAATAATGTTGGTATCACATCTCATTAATTATTTCGTATATATTCATAGCTAGAAGTGAAGTGCCTTGAAGGAATATTAATATTTCTGAGAGAGAGGTCTAAGAAAGGGAACCCTCTTTAATGGATGTCAGTATATTATTTTTACAGTATTTAGTGGTAGGTACCTTGCAATTCTTTGAACAGCTGAAAAAACAAAATAACCCCAACAAATAGCTGTATTGTGTTTCTCCCCATTCATCTTGATCTGATATTTTGATTATGATGTTTTTTCTTTTTGTTGTACAAAATCTTTATATTTATTATCTTCTATATTATATTATGTTCTGAATTTCAGTATTTGTGGATGTCATTGCTAGGCAGGTGTTGAATGTGTTCCTCCTCTGATAAAGCATCATTCTCAGCCAGTAGGTGGATGTGGAATCAGTATTCCCACAATCAAAGCACTTAGACAAAACTTTGGAAGAGTTTGAAAAGTAAGTTCTATTTATGCATCCCAGGTGGCACTAGTCTCATGGACCCCTATCTACATTTCTGTCTTAAGTGATGATAGCATTCTCTGACTCCTCTTTTGATACAGGTGAGAGTGCTGTCAGTTGGGTGATGTTTTTTAAATTACTGACATGTCCTTGGGTGTAGACATGATTCTAAGAACAGCTGTAACATCATGTTGATTTCGTGTCATTTTTTATCTACATGACATCCAAATCATTAACCTTTGGGTCCAATGTCTTTATAATCTGAATGTGTTTTCTTACAGGAGTTTTGTTTTTCGTAACAAATCTGTTGCAATATCAGAACAACTGTAGTTTCCCTTGAACTTGACTAGTGTTTTGTATCAGTAGCATGGGACATTGGGCAAACAGGGATGAGGATTTTGCTAATTGAACAATCCAAAAGCATCTTCCTTCAAAGTAATGGAAATGTGTTTTTTTAATCCTAGTTGTTTATAATTACATCCTCCTTCCTCCCGTTGTATCCCATAAACTGTCATTAAAGATCAGTCCTGAAAAAAATAATTTGTAAAAATAATCTTTTGAACTGTGTTTGATTAAATTCAGTCTTAAGCCTATGACTGTAATTTCTACTTTCCAAGTCCATTGACTTAAGTAGGATCTGAAGACCTTATTTGAATGCTTTCATGTATAATCCACTTTATTCCACAGATGAGTCTGATTAGAAGCAAGGTCTTTATCTAATTAGGACCAACACTGTAGTATTCATATAAAATAACTGTGTTAGGAATCTGCTCTGATAGATATGTTCTTAGAGTGGAAAAATATTTTTATAAGAAAATCAGCTTCATTGTTTTAAAAATCCTCAGTTCTTTGAAGATCACATTGAACTACCTTGTGAAAAATAAACACTGTGTCTACTGGTATGAAACAAAAGTTAGCCTATTTACATCTAGAAATTTTCTTCTTTTGATTATAAGTTTTCTAGTAAATATGCTAAACGTTTGTAGATTTAGCAAATACTTGACTGTGGCCTATGCCAATTCAGTATGTAAGCAAAATTTTTTGGTTTAGTGGTTGTTTATTTCCCAAAACTTTTAAAAGCATAAAAAAAAAATGAGCGTTTACAATTACATCTCAACAACTCCCACTCAACATTTCTTTAAAATTGTAGATTAACTTTTTGAAGACTGAAATGGAAAGGAAGAGCAAAATGATCCGAGACCTCCAAAATGAGGTAAGAGGAACATTTGATTGTCATCTTAATTCAGATTTCATATTGGAAGAGAGTATGGTTTGGCTTCATATATAAAACACATTATTGTACTAGGCAAAAAAGGCAACAGTGAATTTCTCTGAGCAGAAAAGCAGATCAAAATGACTGTGTGCATTTAGAAATAGTGTTTTATTGAATGCAACAGGTGACTCCATGCTAGTGGTGCTTAGTTTGATAGCACACCTCTGTAACTTTTGCAGCTTTTTCAGAAGGGAATTTCTGTAGATTATAGATTAACAGTGAAACTTTGTTCTTATTGTTATTTTTTGCTTTAAAGATAAACAGCAAGAGGAGGAGAAAGGAAATGCAATCTCAGAACTGAGATTCTTAATAAAATTTAGAAAAAACTCAAACTCCTAAAATGTTTTCTTAAGCTTTGTATGCCGTGAATATTAATCCCAGATTGATCCCCAGATTCCAAATAAAATATGAAACATGTTTTAAATAATGTATATTGGTATTGAATTTATTTTGAAATTTGGTCTTGAGATAGAAACATGAAATATTTGAGCAGTATTATATTTATTTTCCCTCTTATTCCTTTCTCTCCAAGCAATTTGCCTAAATCAGGATGTAATTTCCCTTTCTGTTTCTTCATTTTGCAAAGAACTTTGCACTTGAAAATGTTTTATTCATATGATGTCTTGTTCTCTTGTCAACCAGACTTCTTGTCTTTATTTGCTTTGTTCAATTCTTTAGCTATTCTAAACTATTCAGAGTTGTATACATATGAAAACTTCAGCTCCTTAAAACTGTCATTTAAACAAGGGTCTCTGATGTCTTTGGTCTATGAGAGTGTATATATAGGGTCAATCTATAGAATGTGTATGTTGCTTTTTAAGTCTCAAATGTGTCCTAGTTATGGACAGGACAGGATAAATTTTTTACGGTAGTCAGGAAGAGGGCATGACCAGACCATCATGTTATTTGATACCATCTCTCATCACTTAGCAGGGGTGGGAACAGGGGTCCCTGTCATTCTGGTTCTGTGTGAGAGAGAAAAACATGGTGACTGAAATGGTCTGGTACTGTTTTACTTCGTGTAATTTGTTTTTCTTATACCTTTTGTTATTGATACTGTTACGGTTGCTGTTAATTTTCTTATCTCATTGCTGTTTCTAATCAATTTTTCTTATCTCAACCTGTAATTTTCACCTTTGTGCCTCCAATTCCCAGCTCCATTCCTGGACTGGAAAGTGGGAGGGGAAGGAGGTGAGCGAGCATGGTTTGGGAGAGTCTCACTGGGGTACTGAATTGGGGGTACTATTGCTAAACCACAAACACAGGAAATGTCTCTTTTAGTTGCTTATGTTATTTAGACCATGCTCTCAATTGTCTTCATCGACAGTCAAAAATGCCTTGCTTTCCTTTCTCACCTGTTATCATTGGATGCTTTACAATTGAGCCTGTAAACTCTGATAAATCATGTCAGTCTCATTGTATTGACCAGCCATTAAAAAATCTTTTCTCTTACTGAACACAAATAAATACTTCATTAATCTACAGTCAAGCTGTCTGATTGTCAATGATTTGCTTAGGTAGGTCAGTAGACTTCTGTAATATTTACCATATTTATAGACATTTTAGAAAATCTATTTTGAAGGGAATCTTTCTTTTGGCACCAAATATCAGCTACTATGTGAAAAAGGAACTGAAAGCTCCACCTACCTAATGGCTTTCTATTAAACTTCTATACCATGTTTGTTAGTTCCCTGTAAGTAAGCACTTATATCAGTTTTTTGGAAATTTGACTGAATTCAAATTATATGACTTTGAGGAAATACTATGTTATTTAGGTCTTGCCTCCAAACACTGAAATCTCATCAATTTGGGGGGTGTTGTATATTTAAATAATTGGTAGCATTTTATGTCTAGGTTTTGAAAGAGTAATCTGCATACAGATATATAGAGACAGTTAATGAAAATGCTTCCTTCATAGCTGCACTTGTTCTTTCAAATACTGCATTCACTCTCATTTTGTATTGCCAAATTGGGAATTTTGCAATCTTAGGCTCTTCCATGACTGTAAAAAAATCCCTATTTAGTTCTGCTCTCTCAGCACTTACCCTAGTGTCATTCAGCTTTGCCATTTGGAGATACAAATAGATAAAAACAGCCTTCCAGCTGAATGCAAGAGCTGTCATGTGGTGTGTGAGGAGAGGCCATTGTACAGAAAGGCAATTTTTAGACTGTTCAAGGCTATTTGGGGAAAATAAATTGCCAAAAAATAGTCTATGGAATGGAGGGAAAAAAGTGCCAGATAGAGAACAAAGGGATTAGGTGTCTCAAAATTATCTTGTTTTTAGAGGTCTTTAAGTGCTTCCAGGAAATACCACAAAATATCTGTTAGATGTCCAGCTGTAACATCATGTGGATTGTGTTAATGTAGTCTTAAAGGATTGGCATGTAAACAGATATACTCTTACTTAAAGCAGTTTCTGTTATTGACAAAAAAAACCAAGAAGTTTGGAAATGCAGAAGCACTAGTAGAAGCTTGCAAAAATGCAAGGTAAAATAGAATATGTATTAAAAGAGATACTTTGAAAAAATTCACTTTTGGAGATTGCCTGTTACAGAGTGAGCAGCTCACTTTAGAATATCATATTGTTTGGGGAAATTGTGCCTGTATTGGGTCTGACTGAGACAGAGTTCATTTTCTCTTCAGCAGCTCTCCCAGTGCTGTGCTTTGCATTGCACTTTGCACAGCTGGAAGGATGTTGGTAACAAACCAGAGTTTCAGCTACTGCTGAGCAGCTCTGTCCCTCTGACATTCCTTCCTCCACCAAGGAGGAAGAAAGATTCTGGGGGGGGGGACGACACAGCCAGGCCAGCTGACCCAAATTAACCAAAGGGATATTCCATGCCATGTGGACATCAGCTCAGCTGTAAAAGCTAAGGGAGTGAGGAGGAACTGGGGGGCATTCATTTTTTTTTATTCTACAGCATTTGCCTTCCTGAGCAACCCCTATGCATACTAAAGACCTGCTTCCCAGAAAGTGTCTGAACATTGCTTGCTGATGGGAAGCAGAGATAAATTTTCCTTTGCTTATGAGTGCACAAACTTTCACTTGTTTTTTTTTTCCTTTGCTTTTGTAAACTGCCTTATCCCAACCTAATAGTTTTCCATCTTACTCTCTCTCCTGTCCCACTGGGAAGGGGAGTGATAGAGTGGCTTAGTGTGCATCTGCCACTCAGCCAAGGTCAAACCACTGCAGTGCCAAAACTGCTCTAAAAATGAAGCTGAATGCTCTGTTAACCCTTGTTCGTTTATGTCAGAAAAATAATGAGTCTTGACAGTTTGGCCCTTAGAACTAATTGTTCTGGTGCAGCTCTGAATACATATGAACAAGGTAGATTAATTTCTTAAATTAATGTCTTTTCTACACTAAATTGTGTGGTGCATTTTCTAAGTTTGTTATTCATTTCTTACTGGTACACCTATAAATGTCATCTTTCTCTACTGAAAGAGAATTGTAGAGAACTGTAGGGAATTTTTCACAGACAGAATCACACAGAATCACTAGGTTGGAAGAGACCTTTGAGATCATCAAGTTCAACCCAACTAACATCTCAACTAAACCATGGCACTGAGTGCCGCATCCAGTCTTCTCTTAAACCATCCAGGCTGATGACTCCATCACCTCCCCGGGCAGACAATTCCAGTGTTTTATCACTCTTTCCTTAAAAAACCTTTCCCTAACATCCAGTCTTTATTTCCCTTGGCACAGCTTAAGATTTTATCCTCTTGTTCTGTCAGTTGTTGCCTGGAAAAATAGACCAACCTTCACCTGACTACAACCACCCTTCAGGGAGTAGTAGGGAGTGATAAGGTCACCTCTGAGTCTCCTTGTCTCCAGGAGAACAACCCCAGCTCCCTCAGTTGTTCCTTGCAGGGCTTGTGTTCCAAGCCCCTCACCAGCCTTGTTGCCTCCTCTGGATGTGCTCAAGCATCTCAAGGTCCTTCCTGAACTGAGAGGCCCAGAACTGGAACAGCACTCAAGGTGTGGCCTCACCAGTGCCCAGTACAGGGGGAGAATGACCTCCCTGGTCCTGCTGGCCACACCATTCCTGATCCAGGCCAGGTGTCATTGGGCACACTGCTGGCTCATATTCAGTCATCCCAGGTGCCCCCAGGTCCCTTTCTGCCTCGGCCACACCATCCCCAGCCTATCCCCTGCATGGGATTGTTTCGGCCAAAATGCAGGGCTCAGCATTAGGACTTACTGAACTTCATCCTGTTGGACTCTGCCCATCCATCCAACTGTTCCAGATCTCTCTGCAGAGCTCTCCTACCTTCCAGCAGATCAGCACATGCTCCCAGCTTGGTGTTGTCTGCAAATTTACTGGTGAAAGACTCAATGCCCTCATCCATGGCATCAGTGAAGATATTGAACAGAACCAGCCCCAGCACAGATCCCCAGGGGACACCACTGGTGATCGGCCCCAGCTGGATGCAGCACTGTTCACCAGCACTCTCTGGGCCCAACCATCCAGCCAGTTCCTGACCCAGCAAAGACTGCTCCTGTCCAAGCCACAGGCTGCCAGCTTTTCCAGGAGTCTGCTGTGGGACACAGTGTCAAAGGCCTTCCTGAAGTCCAAATAGACAACATCCACAGCCATTCCTGCATCCCCCAGGCGGGTTACCTGGTCATAAAAGGAGTCCAGGTTGGTCAGACATGACCTGCCCCTCCTAAATCCCTGCTGGCTGGGTCTGATCCCCTGGCCATGCTGGAAGTGCTGCCTGATAACACTTAGTACAAGCTGCTCCATTACCTTACCAGATACTGAGGTCAGGCTGA
This sequence comes from Petroica traversi, assembly GCA_025920805.1. Classification (NCBI taxonomy): domain Eukaryota; kingdom Metazoa; phylum Chordata; class Aves; order Passeriformes; family Petroicidae; genus Petroica; species Petroica traversi. The sequence continues at coordinate 75,606 of JAHLSL010000073.1, read as the reverse complement.
CTGGCCTATAATTTCCAGGCTCCTCCTTCCTATTCTTCTTGTAGATAGGCATCACATTGACCAGCTTCCAGTCACCTGGAACCTCACCAGTGAGCCAGGACTGGTGGTAAATGATTGAGAGTGGCTTTGCAAACGCATCTGCCACCTCCCTCATCACCCTGGGATGTTGTTATTCAGCTTTGTCACATGGATGCTGTACTTGTCCCACATTAGACTTAGAAATGTGAGGAGCAAAAAATTTACCCTTCTTTAAACCATTTAATTACATTTGTTTAACCATTTAAACCATTTTAAAACATTTGACAAGAAGTGACTGACTGGTTTAACATGTTACCTTTGGGCAAAGGGTTTTATAATATTTCTGTGAATATCTACATTAAAGTATGTTAATAGCTTTATAGATTTACAGTAATACTATGTAAAGTTGATGCATTGGTTTATATAGGGCAATATTTTTTTTGCTGTTTAGACTGTGGCAGAAATTTGAAAAACATAAATGAATTTTAGCTGTAGCTGTCAGTAATATGGGGAGGAGTTGCTAAGAAGGATAGTTTTAAATCTCAAACTTGTAAGCAATTCTTGTGCTCTGTTTATATATAAATTGTGGTTATAGCTTTACAGTTGAGTAAATCATCCTAAACCAGAATTTTTTCCATTTTCATTATGTTTAGCTGCACTAATAAAGCTTAAATTAAATAAAGCTTAAGCTGCAGCAGCTTAAAGCCTCACCTGATATATTGGGAATTTCATGCCCTGCAGGTTGAATTCAATTGAGTTGCATTGAATTATGGTGGGGAAAAAAGCCCAAAAAATGTCCCTTAGTAAAGCAGAAATTAAATTCTGAGGCTTTGAGACTGTATGCTGATACTGACATTGGATTTCTTCAGTTTCCATACTCTGCAGATGAAACTCACTTTTTTTTTCCCAAGTAGGAAATCTTGTCTGCTAGAGAAGAAAATTGGGTAAAGTCCTGTGCCCACCTTGATTGCTGGGTTGTTTCTACAACTCAGAAGATGCCCACAAGTGTCAGAAATGAGGGCACTGCCTGGGAAAGGGGGAATGAGCAGGAAGGGTGCAGGAATCATGTTCTGCTGAATTCAATATTGTTTATTGATTGATTCCACCTTCTTTTGAAGTAAAAGTCCCGTTTTAAAGAATAATTTACCTAATATTGTTCTATGACTTTTTTTACTGAATATGACAAGGAAAAGGTAGAAATGTAGTTCAGTCGGTTGAAAATGGCTTTTAGGGGACAGCATATGAGAAAAAATTCATCCTGAATCATGATTGTCAGTGAGATATAGTGATACAGTAGCAACTGCAGTGAATATTAAATTCCTTTTATTTTCAAAAGCGTTGTTTTCCTGACCTTGTAGACATGAGAGGATAGGACACATTTTCTCAGATGCTGTTGAGTGTCAATCAGAATCTGAGCATCAGTTATGGAAATGTAATGAACCTGCTGTGTCTGGACCCCATACTCCTTGGGAGCCCTGTATTTTTTATTCTTTCTTCATTCTTTACATCCAGGTGCAAGGTTTAAAGATTCCCATTCACAAACTACGACAAAGTGAAGGAGGGGTTCAAATAAGAATATTTAGGTAAAATATATCCTTAACAAATGAGAAGATTAAAAATTAAGAGCTCGCTTTTTAACTGATACTTAACCACAATGTTTAGAAAAATAACTGCTTGAATTTTTACTGATATTATTTGTCGTCTTATCAGTTAAGTGCACTGTTAAAAAGTCAGCAATGTTTATTAGTAATCAGTCATTCTGATGTCTTTTCTCATGTTGCCCAGGACACTCTTAAGTTCTTATTTCTGAGACATCCTCATTCATTAAGTCCCAAAATTCCAAAATGGGTCTGAATTATTTTTTTTTCTCCTTAGTAGTCTAGTCTTAAATCTGTATAATCTGACTTATTATCCCTGAAGGGGAGTTTTTTTGAAGCAAAATATGATCCGTGAAGAAAGAATAAGTTCCAATCTGTGCCTTTGTTTTCTTTCATAGAAAGTTGCTACTGATGACTAGTGCTTCTGGGCACTGATGCTACATAACGTGGTAGTATTGAAGGTCAACTCCTATAAACATTTCAAAAATGAGATTGTATAGATCTTTGGATAAGGGAGGAACTAGGATTCTCTGGTGAACCATTTAGTCTTATTTTCATGCAAGTGGTATTCACTGTTTATACCTCTTAGCACTTGATCTCAAAATATTCTGAGTTGGAAGGGACCCTGACGGATCATCAAGTCCAACTCTGAAGTGATTGGCCCATATAGGGATTGAACTGTCAACCTTGGTATGCTTAGCACCACCCTCCAACCAACTGAGCTAAAAGTGAGCTAAAAGTGTAACCAGCATGTGTGAACTGAAGGGCTTAGAACAGAAATTCCTTGCAGTTTCTTCGCTAGATCTTGTTTCAGAAAAGCAACAAAATATGAAGTATAAGAGATGACCTTGAATAGTAAAGTTAAAAAGAGCTGTATTCTCTGTTTTGCATGCACAGCTCTCAATGACATCTGTTGCAGCTTCACCAGAGAAAAAGAGCAGCCTGAAACTTAATTAAAATCTTTGATCTTTGAACTTACACTGAGTTTCAGGAATCTTAGTGTTCTCCATATCAGTGTTTTCCAGGATTTCAGATGTCAAGAGTGAGGTGCCTCAGAGTCAGGCTCCAGTGAAATTTAAGCATAGATTAAGTTTTATAATTAATTAAAACTTTCCCTGATGCTCGTGTAAATTTTTGCCAAACTGGAAAGTATAAATGCTGATCTGATTTGTTCATGTTATTCCGACAAGTGGAAGAGTTTTCTTTTAGTACCAAGACGCTAAAATTATCTAGTGGGAAACCCACTCAAAAGGAAGTAATGACGGTATATGAGGTTTAAAAAAATAAGTGTAAATCAATACTTCAAAGTAGGCACTACTGATTTTTTTGTTAAGATGAAATATTAGAAGAGCATTTAGTAATCAAATTTCCATGCTCCATAAAGACTAGATGATCTGTTGATTTCATCATTACAAATAATGCTGTCAATCACTGATGTTTGTCACCTAGAATCAAAAAAGAAAGAACACCTTTGAGGAGCTCAAGTAATCCAAATTCAGTATTAGAATATTCTTTGCCTCTGCAAACACCATAGAGTACTTATAGAATAAGAATTTATAATGGTGTATGTCACATAAAAGTACATTTGGCTTATTAATTTTAAAAGTTGCTTGATCAAGTTACGTTGCACCTGGAATATTCCTGTCCTGGGATGAGAGTTCTCAAGAGACTATGAAGATTAGACTACTAATCTTGGGTATCATAACTACATTTCCATGAAATTCATAAGAATTTAGAGCAAAAACATAGATGCCAAATCGATCATATTATGCTACACCATACAAAACCCCCTTTAATTTCAAGGGTTAACTCTTGGAGTATTCACAATTTTTATGATCATACTGATGGATGCAGATGTTCATTTGCTAAGTTCAAGGGGAGCAGAAGGCAATTTTTCTGAAAAATCAGAAGTTTAAATTAATTGCTGTTGTTTTGTACTTACTAATTTTAATAAAGAAGAAGTATAGCTGAAAAATGTCAACTTTATATAGTGAAGGGGGTGTTTTTGAGGGTTGCTAGCCTATTACTTTATAAACATTATAGTCCTCTCCTGAGACTCATTATCCTCTAGTTTTAATTTGATCAAAATAAATACAATATTTGGAAAGATAATTCCAATTAAGCATGGAAATTCAAAGATGATTAAAAGATTACAATTAAAAATACCTAATTGAAATTCCTGTTAGTATTATTCTAGAAAAAAAAAGCCTCACACAACATTTGTAAGTTGTCGGGTTTGTTGTACAGTTGTACAGAGCAATGGGAGCAAAACATCCAAACTTGACTTGCCTTTTCTTAAGAAATCACTGCAGCAATTCAATATATATTGCTCAAGTGGTAGGAAAATGTTCACCTTCAGTGTCTCATCAACTTCATACTGAGTCTTTAATGTAGAAATTGGTCTATTCTGGGACAAAATCATCAATTCTCTGTTATCCTGAAATATTTTAAATTCATTTGTTCTGGAGATTTCTTTCCCACATGCTCTTCCAGAAACTGTTCTGCCTATTTGGCTGCAGATGTTATAGGAGAAAGACAAAATAGATCAATCAGCTTGTCATTAGTTTCAGGCATAATAACTCAAGTGAGTTAAATTGATTTTTGTTTCGTTTAAATGCTGCATGAATCTTAAGAAAGCTGTTTTTATAGCTATGCTGTAATTTTCAAATGTAGTTTCCAGTAAACTGCCTTGAAAAGTGATTTTGCTTTATCTATCCCAATAATTTTGCCTATTTGTCAAGTTAACCTATTCAAGCCTTCCTATAGAATGAATCTTTGGTCTTCAGAGTTTGATTTCACAATTTCTACAACCAAAAATGTTTGAAATAACAACTATAATAAGGCTTGGATTGTGCCTTTTTAAAAAATTATGTCTGTACTGTAAACAATTTAAGCCATGCTGAGTTTAATAGATGTGGACATGTTTCTTAAGTGAAATATTAAGAGTTTAATCAAGCAGGTGTTGCTTAAAGTATTCTGGAAGGTGCTGTTGAATATCAGTTTTCTTTGTGATTAAGGATCTGAGTAGTATTTTATCTAACATCTCAATGAACTCGGGAAAGGTTTGCACAGATTAAAAAGAAAACTGTGAAAAATGTCATATTTGTATGGTGCATTCCCAAGATCTGCAGCCTTTTATGTATGGTGATTACTTTCTGTCAAATGTAGAATAGTCATTCTTTTTCAGGATATAAATTTAATCCTGTATATATTGGGAATTCCCTTCCTGTCACGTGGGTACATATTTGTGTGTATGTTTAAATCAAAACACTCCTTACTACAGGTTCAGATGCATGTTTATGTGTGTGTGTGAGAATATAATGTGATGTTAAAAAGTAGTTTAGACGTACCAAAATGTCAGCAGATGATTCATTGAAAACTGCAATGGCTTCATTTCTCTGGATGTGCCCAGGAAACTCTTACCTCTCTGGTATTGATTTGCTGATCCAGTTTATCTTGATTTTTGTATCAGAACTTCAAGTCTTCCCATGTCACTCTCAAGTTACTCTGACTGGGGCAGATTTGTTGGTGCTTATGTAAGCTTATTTCTCAGTTTATTTCAGTGGAGTTTTGCTTATTCAGTGGAGTATTTAGTAATGGAGATAATTTGATCTTAAAGTACTTCAGGCTAGCAGTGAGCTAGAAAATCCACATTTTCTAAATTATGCTCAGCGGTTGTCTCAAGTACTAATTTATTTTAGTCTCTCTGAAATGGTAACAGCCAACATTCTTGATTTTAACATTGGATAGCTGGTGTTCTGCAAGAACAAACACCTTTAAATGTGAAGGATTTTATGCTCCTGGGAGGCATGAAAAAGCATTTGAGGACTTCTTTGTATGTAAAAAAATCCCTGGACATGATGACAAAGCAAAAATAGAAGCATCTAGCTTAATAGACATTAACAACTTCCTTGTGTTTAAATATGTTTTTGGCTGTTGACTTTTGTTTAAAGGACAAAGCAAGATGATAGAAAAAGTGTGATGAAATCAAGGGGTGAATGCAGGTGGTAGGATTATCTTTATAATGCCCAGTTTGAGGGTTTCTGATAAGAAACTGCCTTCCATTCAAAGTTATATATATGAGTAGCCAAAAAAAACTAAAAGTAGAGATAGTAATAAAAGTTGTGTAAAACAGCATTCCCAGGAATAGTGGGATGATATATTCATTATTTGATGGCTGGCTGAGGCTTCAGCTTGGCCTAAATGAAGGAGTAGGAGTAGCTGGACAGGCAGGCAGGCTCTCTGCTTGTGCTTTGCTGCTTTCCTTCAGTAGTTAGAGTGACCAGATGAATGTCTGATGAAGTTCCTTAGGTAGTTCCCATGCAGTACCTCTATTAAATCAATTTCTTTGCTGTGTTGTAAATTTTTTCTATTGTATGAAGTCTGTAGGCAGATTAAATGTAATGGACTATTCTCTGTCTGCATTGTCAATAGCAGCATTTGTGCTTTAAAAAAAAAATCTCTTCTTGTTTTGCAGTTGCATGTTACAACCATGAGCTTTCGTGTATTTTGTTTGGCCAATGCTAAGCAGTCATTTAAACTGTAGATTTTATGCTGATGACTTTTAAGTTTCAGAAGAAAAGATCTGGAACCTGAGAGTTAGTATTTCCTCTTCATTTACCAAAAATTCAGCTTACATAGATCAAGGAAATACTAGTGTCCAGTAATAAAATTAATATTCTAGAGCTGATTAATTTTGAGTAAAAGGCATAACCTGTTATTTATCAGTGCTTCTTTCCCATAGTAATGCCTGATGGGTTATCAACTAATATTTTTTGATAAAATCCTTAACTTTTTGGGGTTTTTACAATGCTGTCACTGTACTTTATTTTTACAGGATAACATGTGGCATGGAAAGTCATTGGGAAAAACATGTGCTTTTTAGCCAAAATTTAAATATGACATAGCAAAGAGCCAGTCAAAGCCAGAAGTGCTGAGACAAATACAAGGGTGCAGTGATTCAGTACTCTCCATTAGTTACTGCTGCAAAGTCCCCCTACCATGTAATATGTCTCTTTGGAATAGAATCTGAATTGCCTTTTTTTAAGTTTCATGTAGGCTCCTTTAAGCATCATTTCAATAACACACAAGAGCTGGGTCACTGAACTGGATCATATGATTATAAATTTCACGCCTTTCTGAATCAGAGAGTGCCTATTTTTCTGTGGCTGCAAAAGGAGAAAAAAACCCACACTGCTTGAACTTTCTATTGTTCTAACAAGCAAAAGCAGATCTAGTTTGATTGCTGAATTATGCACAGCTAAATTGGAGGCCGTATTAGGACATTGCATTTCACCGTTCATTGCTTAGATGGAAAACACTTAGTGGATATTTTCATTCATGCAGATTCTGAGTGATTGTTGCTAACTCTTTTTTTTATCATTTGGGAAAAGCTCCAGCTTGCCTTTGAAAGAGGCAAGTGTGTGCAGTCTGTCAGAGCCTCGCACTGTATGGCATACCACTCCTTACATGCTCTGCACAGAGCAAGTGCAGAGCAGGAATCAATCAGCTGGGTAGCACTTTGTGTACTACAGTTTGCATGGTTGCTGTGTATTCCTTAAAATTGCAAAATACTACCCAATTGTTATGGTGTTTGATTCTCAATAAATGATGTAGAAATCAGTAATTTTAATTTAATGATTTCTAATATTAAAACAGACCATTTTTTTCTTTGGGAATAATTTGATTTTCCTTTATAAGTAGTCCTTCAGGTGTTAAAAGAAAGGAAATTAAACATAAGTTTGCCCTAACCTTTGGGATTTTTCTTTTGTTATTATTGATGAAGCTTTAGGGTGTATATTTGTACATATAGTTCATATTTCTTTTAAAATTTGATTACATATACTTTTTATACAGCTCAAGTGATACTCCATTCAATTAAGGTTGACTTTAAATTAGAGTTCTGTGTTTTTCTTGCTGTAAATTTTTTACTTGCAAAGGTGAGTGTAGGAGCCAAGACAGGAAACTCAACGCTGTATTCTGAAATACTGTTAGTCTTTGAAAGTTTCTAAGCAGAACTGTATAGAAATAATCCAGATAATTTGCTTAAAAGAAGAGACTATCGCTGTCTGCTAGGTGACTCAGAGTGAGAAATCTGTGTCTTTTATAGGGGCAGCAGCCCTTTTATTTTGTAGAAATCTTAGGGAAAGTTTGGGGGTTTTCCTAGGCATATGAAAATAAATATTTTGTGATTCCCAAAAAAGAAAAAAGTTTAGCTTTTTCTGCCCTTGTTTGTTTGTATTTGGTTGTAGTTTGTTGTTTAGTTTGTGTTTTATTGAATAGTCTCAAGAGTGAGGCTTTGTAGTTTACAGATAACAATGGAAAACAATTAGGCTTATTTGGTTCAATCTATTGAGCTTTGCATCAATATTTCTAAACCACACCAGTGTTTGCTGATTCTCTTATCTGGTTATGCCATGGTACCAAGATCACCTCTGAGATGGATGTCTTTGCTGCAGTGTAGGTGATCACAGCTTGGATTTCTTCACTAGCCCCTAATCAAAATGTCAATTGACCTGTGCCTTAGTCTCCCTTTTCCTTACTTGCCAAATACCTAATTTCTCTGGTTAACCAATTATTCCAAAGAACAATAAGTAGGACAATTACTTTAAAGCAAAGTGAAATGATGCATCAGATGCATTGAATATAATAAATATAGTTGGGAATAGGATGACATATCTGCCTGGGTTGGTAGATTGAATCTACAGTCATCATTATGTCATGTCTTGGTTTTTGGTATTTCAGAGTATAGTTACTCATATTTGCTAGAAATAGAAGTCTGTGAATGTTTCTATTTAAATCCTGAACTTCTGGGAATTTGGAATGACACTATCATCAATGGGGGTTTTGGATTTTGAGAAATAATTACAGATAATGAGACATGCAGCTGTTGAGCAGTAAGTTCATTAAAGGATTGCTTCTCTAAAAATCCAGCTGCCTTTAGAAATCTTGAAATATAATTTGCAGATAAAAATATACCACTTTTAAATAGTATGCATAGTCAGCTGTAGCCTTAAAAAACATTCATAAGAAGTACACCTGCTATGACCTAGACCCAGATCTCTACAATAGTTCTGAAAAGTATATGAGCATCAAAGTTATTAAATTTCCTGGCTAGATGCATTACTTAGATTGTCTTCCCATGACTGACAGACCAATATTCAATTTGATATCATTGGAATTGATAAATTGCATTTTTATATCCCTTCTTTTCCAATACATGTATTAATGTGAAGTCTACTGGCAGTCACATTTGCTTTCTTGTCCAAACCTATTAATGATTAATTTCAAATAAAAATCAAATAGATATTGAAATAGATAATTTGTTGAATTAAAAAAAGGTGAAAATGAATCCACAGATTTTTGTGTGTATTCTGTTAGACTAGTTGTCTTTAATGATTTTTTTTTGTTTTGTGCTATATGGGAAAACTTTTGAAGAGAGGATTAAAATCTCTCTACTTTTTGTTTCATGACCCTGAAGTACCAAAAAGTTCAGGACTAGAGCATCTCTTTGAAAAGATGACTGTACAAATATTAAATCTGCACTCAGTAAGAATGAAGCCAAGCTTAGATCTTCCACAAGCTCGGGATCCTGCCAGATGACAGCTCTCATTCTGTGAGTCTGTGAGGTGAGCTGCTGAGTTGCTGAATGCTGGTGAGGCAGAGACCTGCCCAGAGGCACTGTGTTATCATTTGAAGTTTTAATACTGTGGATTAAAGGACTAGAGAACAGAGAGAGGGGGGGAGAGAAGATGAACAAGAATGCATGTATTTAAAGCATCTGTGAGAGTGGTTACAACTTTTTGGGTGTGACTTGTTGGAATTTTATATAATATTGAAAAACACAAACCCAGGAAGACCTGTTGTCTGACACTTCCTTAGCCTTAAATGACTGAAATTCAGTAAACTATTTTCAGCTAAGCTACCTGACTGTGCAGCAATTATTCAGATCTATATTGAAGAATGAATTTTTTTTGCACTGGTTTGGGGTTTGTTTGTTTGTTTGCTTCTTGTTCTTTCTCAGTCCTTACTAGCTAATTTTACTGTTTTCATGTAACCCCAGAACCTGCACATAAAGAATATTGTTGACATGCTTGGCCTTTCTGTGTAAGCCTTTTTCTCTTACAGAACCAGTGAACAGCAACTGGGCTGTTCTACATAATTTGCTTCTCCCTTCCTTTGTAGACGAGGTATCACTCACATCTATGCAGACATGGGTTTTCATAATGTGTTTGTATTTCTTACGTACATAGAATGGTTTGAGCTGGAAGTGACCTTAAAAATCATCTAGTTCCAGCCTCTCTGCATGAAAATTTCACTGTTTAATTCAAGGCCCTACATAGGAATGATGGCCCTGGTGCACAGTCATCTTAAATAACCAGACAGACAAATTAATCACTTCCCCTCTCCTCCTTTTGGTCTAACAGTTTCGGTTTGGTTTATACCTGGCTTTGTCATCACTTATGATGCCCATATGTACTCACTGTGGTTAGCCAGAACTGCTAACTGGTGCCTGGGGGCAGAGGATGAGTTCAGCTCATGTCAGACATAGCACATACTGATGTCCTCAAAGGATAGACTATATGGCTGTTTCTCTTGTACTTTTCCTGGTCTTTCTTAGGATAGGTCTGTCTTTCTCTTTATTTTGGGATATGCAACATTTTTGTCTTAACCAGATTAGGTTTTTAAAGTATTCCTTATAGTTCTCCAGGTTCCTAAATTTTATTCAATTTTCCCAGTCCGTCAGCACGTAGTATTTTTCGGTCTTCGTTCGTAATCCTGAAAGAATCTGAAGAATTCTACTAGTTAATACTGATATAATTTTATGCATCAGTTACCACATTCAGCAAATTATTTTGTGTTCTGATAATATCAAGGTGGAATATAAGTGTTCTTTATGCACATTCATAGTCCTCTGAATATTTTAGTGACTTTGAGTTGAGGTCAAAGTGAAGAATTATTTCTCTTACTCACCAGATATTTTTTGTTCTATTTTTAGTATTAAAGGTACTGTGAAGGTTGAACCAAAATTGGAATGATTGCTGTTACAATTAATATGCCTATATTCTATTCAGCAAATTAACTAGCAAGCCCTTGCTTTTCATAAAGTGTGTTTACAGTCCTAAAAATACCTCACCAGTGTATATAGACTGCTCTTGAGCTAGAGAAAACACAGTCAAGCAGATTTTATCAATACCATTTGAAAAAATACTGACTTAAATACAATTTTGAGCCATCACATAGTGACAGTTGATATTTTGCAAATACTCAAATAAGGAAAGAAAGACTTACAGAAAATTCCTATCTGCAAATCACTCACCTGTGCTTAAAACGCAGAACAGACTAACTTGGAAAGTAAGAGCATAGCAGCATTTTACTTACCATGCTGTTTGCCAAAATCTGCTTTGCCTGCTAAATACTTTAAACTGTGATGCCATTCAAGGATAGACCTAAAGTCATGCAGTTCCTTTTAAACTTCTTCAGAGATTTTAAATACTTTGCTACACAGCATTCAAATTCAGACCTTGAAAGTCTCTTCATTGCTACCTAATGTAGAAAGAATAGTTCCTTAGCCTACTTTGCAGATACTAGTTGCTCTATTCTGTTGCTAGGCCTTGCCATGCTTTCCATATGGCTTTGACTTGGATGTTCATAGCCACAAGAAAAACTGTTGTAGTCTCAAGGGAAAATCTAGATCCTTTTAATGGGCATCATGAGCAGCTGAATAAATGGGCCATTGATGGTAGATAAAGTAAAGGGAATGTTCAGCAGTCTGTTTGACTAAGTAGTGGCTCCCATCCAAAATGTCAGAAATGCAGAAATTACAGCTTGTTGTGGCAATATTTGTTTTCTATTTTAAAACACATCTTGTCTTCGTACATTTTGATCTGTCTGTACAGATCTTTACACCTGTCAGATGACTAACACGTGGTCTCTGAGGTAAGAAATGCTTTTCCAATCTAGCCTCTACTTCTGTGTGTATGGAGTTGAACACAGTTTATCACTGATATAACAAGCTCGTTCTTCCAATTAATTATTTGTCTTTATTACATTGTTTGCAGTATAATTACTCACATTTCTGTTTACAAAATGCAATGTGGACATTTACACTTGATACATAATCAAAGAGAGGCTAATCTAGTAGACTGGCTGAAACACTGTATTTCAGAAATTTCACCAAAAATTAATTTTTTTTTTTAATCTCAACAATGCTTGCCAAAGGTGATCAAAGGAAAGTCTAAACAGAACAGAATGAAAGATATTGTGCCATTTCTCCTCTGCATTGGGAAGGTGAAAGTATGTCAGAAAAGGGGAAGATACTAGTTTTGAGATGCTAATTCAACATGCCAGGCCTTGCAAAATAGATGGACTCATGGGTGAGCTTCTGACATAGAAAGTCTGGCATGCTGACATAAATTCAGTAACTTGAACTGAAGAGAGTATGATCTAACCTAGGAAAGTAGATTTAGAGGAAATGTTGGTATCAAACAGTCTCAGTCTTGCTTTTTGCAGAAAAAAAAATACAGGAAACAATTTGAAGTCCTTCAGTAATTGCAGAGGTGGGTTTTTTTACATTCAACTACAGTAAATGGCTCCAGTACTTGGAGCCAAATTTCTTCTTGCAGCTTTTACATCAATGCAGCTGTTCAGAGAATATTATTAATAATAGATGACATTTAGAATGTGCACAAAATGCAGGATGCCAGAAGATAACAATAAAGACTAATAGTGTAGTTAGAGAGGAAAAGACTTCTTTTGATGGTTCCCTTTATACTAAAACATACAGGAAATACTAGTAATGCATTTTTTGAAAAAGAAGCATGGGCTTTTCTTTTCTAGGTACAGTTCACTGTCAAACTGTGGAGGTATATCTTTGCCAAATGTTATAGGGTATTGGGGAAGAAATTCAGAATGGAAACCAACACATTTGCTTTGATACTTTGGATTTTGAGGCTTTGTCCTTTTTAATATAGTCAGACCACCATTTCAGAATGGTGGTCTGACTAATTTCAGTGTTACATAGTACAGCCTCTATTGTGTAATAATATATTGTCTGAGGTAATGATCAACAAATTATCTTTTTTTCTTTGCTGACCATAAGTAGTGAATCAAGTTATCTACAGGAAAAGTGATATTTCTACAGAAAAATCTGTTTTGTGGGAATAATTTTAAATAACTTTGAATTATCACATCAGATGGAATACTTCGAAAAATTGCTAAGAAAATGTTCATTTTTCAATATGAAATTGTTACCATTTTTGGGCCTGACCCCAGCCTCCCTGAAACCCTTCCTTGACTCTGATATTCACTCAAGTCCATATTCATGGCAGGATTAATGAAAAGATGATATTTGTGGTAGAGCTAGGAACTGATCAGAAGATGATCGGACAGATCCCCTGGTATCTTAGGGGATAGGTGTCCCATGTCCTCTTGATAGATTAGGCTGGTTTATAAGTACTAAGAGATGTTGTCTCCAACTCTCTTTTATGTTGGTCTTTAACTACCTCAGTTTTCCACTGAAATGTTATTTAGTGTGTTTGTTTGAAGGTTTTTTTTTTCTGACAATGTTTAGTTTGCAAATACATGGTATTTAGTCTCAAAAACCAAAGAAGCTTAAGCTGTACTCAAAGCCATCTTTTTAGTTTTTCATCATACTTAGGAGCCTGATACAAGCTATCTTTTCTGAAATGGCTGTACTGAGCTTAAATGGGGGGAAATGCTTTTCAAAAGCATGGAAAAAATAGCTAATTTTAAATTAGAATATTCTGCTTTCTTAATCTTTTCCCAATACAAGGGATTCTGGCATAAAATGTAAATCCAGTATCATGGAGAAGTCAATAATTCATGAAAACATGAATGGCTCAAAAAAAGTCGATTGGGTCCTCTAAATTAAGTCCTACTCCTTACTTCACTTCATGTTGTTAAGTGACTTTAAGGAAATCTCTAAAGATTAGTGGTGATTAAATTGAAGTTCTGTGCCACTAGATTAGGAATACCCATAAGTACCCATCCAAACTGTCCCATGCCTATGTTTTCATTAAGGGAACTGTTTACTGATTTACTCAAGATCCTTATACAGGACAGAGTCTCCCTGCTAATGCAGCCGGGCCACTTCGAGTGGCTGAAGGTATCTCATGTCCTGCCAGCTTTAAAAACTAATAGAATTGTTGCTGCCTTTACCTGAAACAGTAGGACATGGATGATCTTAGTTTCCAGTATTGACATTTTGAAATTATAGGGTTTTAAGATAATATTTTGCTATACATATGCTTACTGTGGTAAATTTTTACCATGGTTTGCTTATCAAGATATAAGAGTGTGTGACCTCATTTTTTACTTTATCTGTTCCAAAGATGGAGCCAAGCATTGCCTTCTGATACAAACTCTGAGCTGAGAGAATTCTCACCTTTCAAACACTGCAGCACTGTAGGATTTGTGAACTAAAAATAAGATTTTAGGAAGTGCTGGAATATCCTAATATGAAAATATTATACTTCTGGATATCTCCTTGTATTCCCTAAGGGTGGATAGACCATATCAGTAAGAAGAAAGTATTATCTAGTACATGTTGTGAAAGTACTTACTGCTCTGTGTATTGAGTGAGTATGGCATGGTGAAAATACATTTAGTATGTGAATCAATCCAGTAAAACTGCCTCAGGAATAGCCTTTTTCTCATTGAAAGATATTGTAGTAACTTCTTCAATACTGCTTATATAAATTTTAGATGTCTGTAGATTGTACTTGTAAAACTTCCTCTAAAAATTGAATATATTTGCCAAAAAGTTCTGTAACAACAAATTTTCAGTGTGCTGCGACTGACAGAATTCAGGAGATAGAGCATATTAAAATTAAAGCAAAACTGAATGGGATGACTCCACAGAGAGCCACATAAATGTATTCTTAGTCATCTCCTGCCCTTCTCCTTTCATGACTGTCATTTCATAACTTCCATAATATGTCATTTCTGGCTCAAGACAGATGTTGACAATTCTGCTTAATACAGTGTTTTATGTCCTGCTGCTGTTACATCAGAAAAAATTACGTATAAAGTCATGACCCTTTACTCCACTAATGATAGAGGACCTCATTTTTTTTCAAAATCAGAAATGTGTTTTATATTTAAATTATTTTTATTTGCATATTTCTTTACAGCACACTGTTCTTTCCTGCAACCCTGCTTTAATAGAGCTTTCATTGTGATTTTTTTTTTTTAGAGCTCAACCCTCAGCTTGCAGCAGAACCAAGTGCTTGTCATCATTCTGTTCACAAATGTCAAACAAATGAAAAGACCTTCAGGTTACCAGCTACTTAACTAGGTGTTCTGCTTTATTGATCCTGCAAGCCATCCCCAAGGCACTTAGCCACCACTACCAAAGGGAAGGATCAGAGAATTGCTAGGTTTTTTTTCTAAATAACCTTGCATGGCATAGGCAATTGCCTTTCATTGCAGATATAAATTCTGTACAATGGACTTCTGTATCTAATATGCTTCTGTTTTTAATTAGACTGTCTGACATGGAAAGAATTAGAAATAGCATTTTCTTGCCCATAGCAATCATTGAAATCATTGGAACATCAACACAGACACAACCAACACAAACCTCCTGCTAGAAGCTCAAATAGAAGATTTTTGTGTGTTGCTTATCAACTTGTTCAGCTCAGCTGGACTACCTGAAATACAGGGGAAAATAAACAGCCCTCAGTATTAGCAGAGATAGGCAGAGAAAAAGAAATACATACAGTTTGTTTTGGAAAACTTGCTCTTAAGTACCTTTTCCTGTCTCAGAAAGATGCAGGACTCAGCCAACCCTGCTGGGATTAAAGCAGTCACACTGTTTCATGAGATATAAAACATTTTTCACCATTGTGAAATACAAAACTAATATCCAAAGCAATCTGGAAACCAGTACGTTGTGATATCAGATAAATCCAGTTATGTGATTTTAGTCTGTTGATGTCTTCTGATTTCTCTCCTAAGGGCACAGTGATCAACTTTGACTTCACAGGAGATGGAAAACCATTCATCTTGGCAGTTGGCCCTGACACTCCTGCTGGCCAGAGTCCAGGGTTTTTTGTGTTCTTGAGTTTGTATTGTTTTTTAATGTATTGCACATATGAGAGAAATATTACAATGATGAGCAGGAGCTTAGCATGGTTTGATTTGCACTGTTTATCAAGGGGAAGCGGAGCCAAATTTATCTTTTATACAACAAAAAGAAATTACGTCAGAGCTCAGAGACAGTGTCAAAATGGAATTGCTGGGAATAATATTCTGAGAGAGAAAGTGACTGGTTTTGCTTGAACGTATTTTGTGTCCTGTTCTTTCAAATGCTTCGTACTGATGATGTCTAGGTTATATAGTTTGTTCCTTCTGGGTTTAGATCCTGGTGCTGATTCAAATAGATAATACTATTATTTCAAATTATAAAGTGCAACATAAGAATATTAAAGCACTCATTGTGTCACCAGGAATCAAGATAAACTAACTTCAAAAAATGACATATGAAATTTTGTGACTTTTACTTTGGTCATGTAAGTTTAGTCTTCTGTTAGTAGAATGTGTGATTCAGCAGATAAATGTTAACCCCCTAACTTCAGATTTACAATGATAATAAACCCCTCTAAACTGGGCCCAGGGGTAGTTTGTCACAGTTAACAATGCCTATTGACTGAGACTCTTGGCTCATGAGGTTTGTACTCCATATAATAAATCAGATGGAGAAATTATAAAAAATACAATATTTAATTGTATTATTTAATTAATATTAAATTAAATATTTGTTAAAACATAATTTTTATAAAATTTATTTGCAGAAGAGAAAATAACTGCAACTGTAAAAGTGGTTACATTGAGCTTTCAAGTGCATATTTAGTGCTTTCCTTTGTAAGCCTTTGTCTAAGTTTTCTAATTGCCATCAGGGTTATTGTTTTTTAAGAATGCTAAAGTAGTCACATCTCTCCCCCTTCTCTAGAGAGGTGATGTGCTCATTCTGTTATAGTAAGAATTGCTGCTTTTTTAAAAACATGGGTGAAGGTCTTGAGATGTTCTGTGTTTATTTGGCCAGCCTCCTGGCATTTGGTTCAGGAAAATAGATGCAGATGTGAAGAGTTTCTTTTCCAAAGTTAGGAAGAAAAAGGAACATATACCCTTGTAACCAGCTAGCAAGGTTGTTTTTTTTTCTTTCAGTTACCAAAGGTGTGTTGACAAAACAAGTATGACACTACAACTTCTTTTCTGTGTTTTTTTATTGGAGGTGGATCTTTAGGCAACATAAATGAAGTCAATGATTATATAATAAATTCATCTTTCATTAGATCTATTCTCATATTTTGAAAATAATGTCAGAACCTAAACAAAATATAGGAATGTTATCTCAGTGTAAAAGAAAAGGAAAAAAAAATGCCCAGGGATTGAGGCAGGAAGCTTTTTATTTTCAGTACGGAAGCTTTGTGAAGAACATGTTAACAAATTTAGCAAGTAGTCTTTAAGAGTTCTGACATTTGTGGGCTGTTACAATCCAGTTACTAAAATTGTTAGAGAGATGCCTCTGCCCAAATTAAGGTGCAAATGAGACCATATGCACAAGTCAATAGAACGGATTTTATTTAACAGTAAACATGAGGTAAAGAGAGAGATGAAATAGAAAAAGGGAGAGAAGGAGAGTGACAGAGAGACAGATTAAGTAGAAAATATCACCACTGTAGATCCCAATGGTGTCCTGTGGATCCTCTTCTTCTGGTGTTCTTGGTGTTGAGGGTCCCACAAAACATGGAGTTCAATGGATTGATGTATGGTTTGGGCCAGGGAATGCCCTGGGAGGACAAGTTTCACAGTGTTTCATGCACCAGACTCAGGATCTGTTGTATCACGTGCAGTCATCTGGTGCAAGACCTCAGAAATGACTCTGGGGTGCTCTTCATGGGTGTTTGATGGTTTATTACACCACCTCAGCTGCCTCTCTGTCCCATCTAGATGTCATCTTCCCAGGATGTGGCGGGGCTTACAGCTGGGCCAGTTTGTGCAAGGGAGGATGGGTGGTCACTGCCTCTGACCAGAGGTTATGCCACACACCCAAAACTCTCCTGCTTCCCCTTTGGTTGGGTGGGGAGTGTGTGCAAACCTGAACCTGTGGGCTATGACCTGACCCATCCTGAGCCGAGCCAGAGCTGATTTTCAGGACTGATGCTGGGTCTGGCTTTCTTGTGGATGCATTCTTCTTCCTCAGCCTTGTTTTCTTCTACCTAGACCTGAGATAATTGGATAACAGTGTCACCTTCATCTTACCTCATTTTCCCTAAGGTGATTTAACTCCCAGTCCAAAGTTCCAGTCAGGAGGAGTATTCAGGAAGGAGTGGGCTTTGGTGGTAGCAGCTTCTTTATACAGTTTTGACATAATGGACAAAATCTCCTTCATAACAATGTTGAAGCCATTAGCCATAACATTTTAGTTTCTCGAGTGGATAGCAAGGAATGGACACTGGATTTGTGTGGTATTGCCAAGCACAGCACCAGGACAGTAAGAACAAACTGCATGGGAAGAGACAGAAGGATTCTTGCCCATGAGGCAAACACTGACAGCAACTTCCTGCACCTGAATTTAAGAGTGGACTGAAACTGTGGAGCAAATGGTGCAAATGAGCTAAAAGATTTAATAAAGTGTGAATTTGGTGCAACAGTAACTTGGCTTAATGATATGATTGCTTGAAAATACTCCAGCTTACAGCTTTTGCTATGAGCTTTCTAAGTTGTTCAAATACATTAAAACACCTATTTATTTTGAATATAGTATTTTACCTCTAAATTTATAAGACCAGTCCCAATTAAAATAATTATTCTACATAATTTTCAAATTGGTTACTAAAGATCTATTTATAGATACTTACTTCGTTATTTTTCAGATTGAAATGTCCAAGATCTTTTCCATTAAATAAAAACTGTATAGAATTCTAATTAGTTTGTTGTTGCTCTTTGAGAGATGCTTAATAGGAAAATTAGCATAGTCTTCAATCCTTACAAGTCAGAACTTCTGTACTGAATCAATAGGCCTTTTTAAAATTAAGATTTCATTGAGTATTTAATCTTCCAGAATATATACCTGATCCGACTTCTTTCAGAAGAAGAAAGAAGATTTTAAATCAGAATTAAAAAAAAAAAAAGACTCTGTTATACTTCATATGTTTTTACTGGTAGACTTCATATTCTGCTGTAAAAATTCATACTATTAATCAGGATGCAAAGCTATTTTCAACACTGATATGTGATCTGTGAAGTAACATAAAATCACCCAAATTGTAGGCAAGAAGTTGCCATCTACTTCTGACAAGCTCCTACTTGATATACTCTTGGTAATATTGACTTTTAATGCTTGATCTCATTTCTAAAAACATTATTAAATTCAGATCGAATCAGAACTAGTTTTCTTGCATTCTGATAACCCTGCTGGGTGTTTTTATTGTGAATAGACTGGATAATGAGACAGAATTGGTAAATCGTGTTAAACCAAGCTGAATCTCCAAAATGGAGTCCATCTCCTAACTTTAAATATTTTCATTAAGTTTTGGTTTGGACAAATTCTGTATGTGTATAACTATATTCTATTGCCACGTTTATTTGGCACAAAATGTGGAAATTGCAACAACCATCTAGTACTTTTTGTGTCTTGTTGGCACACAGTTTTTCACATTCTGGGTTACTGCATGGTATTCTCGAAATAGCCCATGTAGAAATTAATTACAAAAGACTAATGTATTAGTAGAAGTTATTTCTTACATTAGCTTATACTGGGCAAAAAGAAGATAAATTAATAAAAATGTATTGATTACAATTCATTCTTACTTGGATTCTGAAATATGGACAGAGCATTACTGAACCAACCATCACCAGGCTGTAGAGGGACTGGAGGATAATAACTTGATATCCTGGGTTAATTGTGAGTCCCTAATGAAACAGTGCCTTTGACACATCTGTTTCACCATCATCCCAAAAAGTGATGCTGATCCATTAAGATGTGGGTAAAACTCATTCACTTTGTGTTCGCAAGTACAACACAGTTCTTTAGGTGTACCCCTGATGAACAATAAATGAGTCTTCCTGTCTTTGATTTCTATTTTGTTTGCCTTTGTTCATCTTGTATCTGCTGTACAGTTCCTTTCTTTCAGAGCCAGTTGTCTTGTTCTATATTTCTGGTGTGGTTAGTACAATAGTGTATTGCGCTTTGGTGAGTTACAACATAAATGTTCAAACAAGGAACCAAGAGCTTTTTGCAAACCATTTTTTGAAAGACAGAATCTGGATTGCTAGATTGTGTTATTCAAAGTAGCATCCTAGCTCCTTTTTGTTGAATCAGAGGCCTATGGGCATCCATATCAAACACTGGGAAAAATTTATTGTTTCTGCAGTACTGTTGCATGGTAGCCAGAAACAGTGAAATGTGAAATTGTGTCAGATCTCCTCCTGATTTTGGAATAATGAAAATGAGGTTTAAAGTGAAATTTTATCTTCTCTGCATTCGCTTTAATAAAAAAAGTTGGTTTTATTTCCGAGAGAAACTCAAGCTTCTAATTCTGGAATTAAAGCTTCGAGTGTTTCAGTGGGATGTGGACCTAAATTTGAACTGGCTGGAATTACATTTTTTGCTCTAATGACAGCTTGTTCTTGTGCACAATGTACAGGAAAGCTATTGCTATTCAGTAATAAACATACATTCCTTAAATGTGGTGGGTTCTGTTTCTGTTTGCATACTTACAGTTCATGAACACGGGAGTAGTTGATTTTTGGATTCTTTTAATTTCTTTTTAGTGTTAAGCATGTTATGTTCAGCACTTGTAGATCTGCTTACTGAATACTTATAGTTTTGACCAGGTTTGAAAGATGTTTACACTGCAGAGAAATCTTTACCCTTGACTGCTAGTTATGGAATAGTATGAGTGAGGAAAAATAATTACTATGAAAAATTAATTTTGTCAAGGTTTGTTATTTTCCCTGAAAATGAGAAGAAATATGTTTAAAATTCCTCACAAACTCAATATGATTTGGCAAAATGCAGCATCAGGTAACTAACTTTCTACTGGTTTTGATTACTTGCAGTTTTAAATTATAAAATTTAGCAAGAACACTCCTTGATTTTGATGATCAAGGTCAAGTGATGAGACCTTGGCCCTACTACTCAGTTGTTAAAATGATTTACAGAAAATTATATTGAGCTATGAAGTTGACTCTGAGCAAGGATTAGAGGTTTTTTTCTGCCCTTTTGTACCTCAGCATATTAAATTGAAATTGCTTTCAGTTGCCGTAGTGTTCTGGAAAGGATTCTATGGGCAATCCTGTTCCTGTTGAAGCAAATTTTAATGCAAGTGCCTTTTAGAATTCTGTAAGAGGATGCTGAGCCTTGATGAATCTCATCTCATTTATGTCTTTGCTGGTGACTTGAAGATGTTATCCATGTATAAAATAAAGCCAGTATGATCAAATAGTGAAAGGGTCCCTTGATACCATAGTAACACTTACTAATAAATTGCTTTTTTTTTTTTTGTCCCCCTCTCAGAACAAAAGCCTCAAAAACAAGCTCTTGTCAGGAAACAAGCTTTGTGGTATTCATGCAGAAGAGGTAAGGAAGATTCCTCTCTGTTCGAAATCTAATGTACCCAAAAGAAGTTTGCATCAGTCTTTTGTACTGAGGTTCTGGTGTACTATATGTATATATCCACAAGTGCATATATATATATACACCAGAATAGAGAATATATATTATGCTTATATGGTGAGTGTTCCTGAAGTATTCTCATCCCAGCTCATTTCTGTGACTTCACAAGAAGCAGCTCAAATGCATTAGGAAGCAAATTGCAAACTCAAGTTTTAGACAAATAAAATGCTTACAATATAACTCTATAGATATATACATCTACAACATATATAAAAGTGATTTCATTTCCACGATCTCCATGTCTGCACTAAGACAGGAATTGCCAAAGGCCTGTTTTGAAATTAACATAGTGACAGGAAAGATCTATTTTTACTGATTCCCAGAATGTTTCATTATTTCAAGGGGAAAAGGGTCACTTTATGAAATTGAGGGAAAGAAAACTCCCCTCTAATGAAGGATGAGATAGATAGTCACTGATACAAAAGCCTTGGTTTTGGCAAATTCCTCAATGTAGAAGTACCTACACTCCTGTGAGCACTCCCTTTATTTATTTTTTAATTTAAAAAAGTTGTTACATGTGAATCTGATTTACTCACAGTACTTTAGTCTGGATTTTTTTGCATATATAATTTCTGTTAGGGTCATTGCACTTTTCCAGAATGAAACCAAAGCACAAAAAATTTCTTCTGTACTAAAATTTTCCTAATTATGATTGAATGCATTTTCTTCCTTAGAGTCTATACCTTTTAACTTAGAGATCAGTTCTTAGGAGTCCAAGTTTCTGATAAGTTCTCAAAGGTAGGAAATAATAGGGTTAGCAGTATTTTTTAAAGATTTTCAAAATCTGTTATCTTCCTTTTCCCCCTTTGTTACTTTTAAACGTCACAGTGTAGGAATACAGATATATTTTCTTCCCTTGTTTGCTGCTTAAAAAATCAGCAGTGTATGCAAATAGTTTTCTGTTTTCCCCTCTTTCTCAAGTTTGTTTTTCTTGGTATATTGAGCTTGCAAGGTGAGGTTTTGGTAGTGGGGAGGGCTAGCGGGGTGGCTTATTCTGGGAAGCTGCCAGAAGCTTCCCCTGTGTCCAACACTGCCAATGTCAGCCAGCTCTGCTATGAACCTGCCACTGGCCTGGGCTGAGTCAGTCAGAGATGGTAGTAACCCCTTTGTGATAATATATTTAAGAAAGGAAAAAGTTGCTGCACAGTAATAATTGTTGACAAAGAAGAGAGGCGTGAGCATAAGTGAAAGTATCATCTCTGCAGATGCCAAGGTCAGTGCAAAGGAAGGAGGGGAGCTGCTTCAGGCAGTGGAGGTGAGATTCCCATGCAACCTGTGGGGCAAAAGGCTGTGGTGAAGCAGTTGTGCCCCTGCAGCCTACAGAAAGGTCAGCAGGAGTGCAGAGATACACCTGAAGCCTGTGGAAGAGCCCCATGTCAGAGCAGGTGGATGCCCAAAAGAAGGTTGTGACCCTGTGAGAAACCAGTTCTGGAGCCTTGAGGATTCATGGAGAGAGGAGCCCACACTGAGCAGGTTTCCTGGTAGGACTTTGACACCATGAAGGGCGTGTGCTGGAGCAACCTGTTCCTGAAAGACTGCACCCATAGAAAGGGATGATGCTGGAGCAGTTTGTAAAGAACTGTAGCCCACGGGAAGGACTCACATTGAGCAAGTTAGTAGAGGACTTTTTCCTGTGGAAATACGTTTCCCCATGGAGCAGGGGAAATCCTCTCCCTGAGGAGGAAGCAGCAACAGAAATGTGTTTAACTGAGCATAACCCTCATGCCTTTCTCCCTGTGCTGCTGAAGGAGGAGAAGGTAGAACCTGGCAAGCAGAGGGGGAGAAGCTGTTCTTAAGATTTCTTTTGCTTCTTATGATCTGCTCTGATTTTGATTGGTAATAAATTCAGTTAATTTTCCCAAGTCAAGTCTGTTTTGCCCATGAAGGTAATTGGAGAAAAACATCCCTCTGTCCTTTTAACTCATGAACCTTTTGCTGGATTTTCTGTCCCCCGGCCTTTTGAGGAGGGAAGTGATAGAGTGGCTTTGGTGAGCACCTGGCATCAGACAGGGTCAAGCCACCACACCTAGATGCATAATATTTGAACCTTTGGTAATTCACCTGAAGATCTTTTCTCTGATTATGACTCTTCTAATATTTGCATTTAAGGATGAAGCCTAAGGATAATTTAAATTTATTACAGTGAGACAAGCCCTGGCAGCCAGAGAACTTCAGAAAACTAAACATAAATTAAGTAATAGACAAGACAGCAGATTGTGAGTGTATTTCAAAGTGTGAGAATCTCTTTATGAATCATTCTGTGAAATTTTTGGCTGTTAAGCATGCTACCATTGGAACAAACAGAAATGCTGCAGGAGCATCCTTTTTTTTGTAGTCAGTTTGCCTGTAGGGTGTGCCAGCCAGAGAAACACAGAGTGTTTTCTGTTTTTAATTAAGTACTATACTCACCAAGCATAACAACTGCGTGAACACACTGTCCTTTCAGTTATTATATCCAATAGCTTTTGTGGGTAGAATTGCCTACCAGGAAGCTCCTGCTTCCTTTTGCTCCCTCAGGCTGCAAGCAGACAGAGATGCAGACAGTGATTCCTTGTTGTCTCATTGCATCAGTGGGAGCATGCTTGTGATCCTGCAGTTTTTGCATGGCTGTATTTTCTTCTCCAAGAAGGCAGGGCCTTGGAGAGAGGACGGTAGAGTGGTACAAACTTTGGGGTTTCCAGGACATAGAAAGAGACACATGCCAGGACAATACTACTGGCCTCTGTTTAATGGTAATTTGTTAGACTCAACTAAGAGGTCCTCTCCTTGAGGCACAGAAAATCCACAAATTAACCAAATTTTATTACAAAGAGTTACAGGTCATACGCATGATTTTTGACCTGTACTGAACATATTTAGCCTTATGACTCTTCATTTCTTCACAGGCTTCATATTTAGCAAATTATTTCCACCTTAATTTTAACTCTTAGATTTCTCTACAGCCTAAGTAGATACCTTGAATATCAGAAAAACTGTGTCTTTTATTAAAGCCCCTCAGAACACTTGAAAGTGGTGAACATTTTCTCATTGGTCTTTACGTGATGTGAGATAAATTCCATAGCTGGACTAATTGCTTTTCCCAGGTCAGAGGACAGTGCTATTGAATGAAGTAACGGCAGATAAAGTCACAGAACAAAGAATTCTGCTGGACTCTTCTTGGTTATTTGTTTCAGATTTTACAGAATACTATAACCATTTTGGCCTTATTTAAATATTTAAAGCAGGTCCTAAAATTTTATCTTTAGATTCATTCAGCCTTTCCAAAAGTCTGTCACTGAATTTGACTGCATCAATTGGAAAGAGATAAAATGTTTCTAAAACCTCCAGCTTATGAAAAATATACTACCTATGTAATATGTTATGTTTATGGAATCTCTTTCAGTAAATGTGAAACAGATTTCTAATCCGTTCCAAGGACTTCAACACACTTGGCATTAATTAATACAAGAGATTTTATTGAGTATCAGTCGGGACTGTGGATTTTATTAAAAACAAGTTATTATTTTGAGAGGAATCTAAGATAAATGGTGAAATAATGTTCCTTGGATATTTGGGTTTAGTATAAAAAATCCATTCCTATTATATTTTGTTTAAATTAAGAAAATAATATATAGACTATTACTTAGAATTACTTTAAGGATGTATTTAATGATAGATAAAACAAATAATATCTTACACTGGTATAAATAAGCATAACTATGCCTGTTTTCAAGGGCATGATTACAAAATGAGAACGTAGTTCCTTTGGATACCACCTGGAACTCCCTGATCTTTACGAAGACCTGTATAAACCTATGGATGCTTTTTACTTCTAAGAATAAGATTGTTTATTTTGAAGGAGAGGCCTTCAGTTATGTTCCAGGGAAAGTATTAATAACAACTCATGTCTAAAATGCGTAAGCCCAACAGCTATTCTTTATAGTACTAACTCAGATATGTGCTTTAGGCGAGTGCCATTTTACATTTTCCTCAGTATTTTTAGTTGGTTTGACTTGTGATCCTGAATAAGCAATTGACAATTATTTGGAGGGGGATGTTCTACATTTTTAATCTGATCTAGATTCTTCTGTTCTCAGAATTCATTTTTTTTTTAACATTTAAAAAAAAACCCCAAAACCTGATTTTATTATCTTCACTTTCAGTCAAAAAAGATTCAAGCCCAGCTGAAAGAGCTTCGTTATGGGAAAAAGGATTTGATTTTTAAGGTAAGCTTTATTTCACTATAGTTAGCTAAAGTATTAGAGTTAATATGGTATTGGAGTAAAGTAGGAATGTGATAGCTGCCTTTATTATTGCAATTCTAAGGAATAGTTTTTGTTCTGAAAACAGCTTAAAACACCAAGTCAGACTTAGTACTCTCATGCACTTTCAGAAATATAATGTACTTATATCTATATTTTTGTGCGCCTAAAAAGTGAAATTCTAGTTACTGTTGATGAATATAACCTGTTGCCCTATTCCATACATTCTGTAACATGTTTTTCATCTTTCTAACTGAACGATATAATATTTTACAGATGTTTCTTGTTTTTCCTTTAATTAGCACTCCTCCATGGCAAAGTCAAATATTGTTAACATTTAAAGCAATTCTCTGTGTTTATGAAAAGCTTGAGCAGCGTAATGTTCCTTAGGTCTGAAGATTTAAGAAAAAGAAATGTCTTTTGCGTAAACAATCCAAATGGATAGTCTGTTCTGCTAGCACATTTTTTTAAATAACAAAAATTTTAAAAATAAAGGAGGAGAGGACAAAACATGAAGACATTGCTGAAGGGCATCAAGTCGTTGTTAACACAGGGAGAAGTTAATCCCTGTTAAAGGAAGATGAGAGAAATGCAGATCATCTGACTGAAGACTGTTAATAGAGTAATCCTTTTATATATTCCCAGTATAAAGGATGAAGATTAAGTTGTCATCTTCAAAGTGACTAGAACTAGAGTTACTTACAAAGCCATTCATGTCAATATGAGTTCCAGATTGTCTTCTGAAAGTGTTTAACTCTCTCTACTGTCTCTCTATTGTATATACAGTGCTGGTAAATATAGGTCATTTAAAGGACACAGCATGATTTCTGTGGGTTTTTTAAAATTATATTGCATAGGTTTATTCCAGATTTTTTCAGGAACATTTATTTCTTGTTTTCATTAGGCCAAAACCAGGGAAACAAATTTAGAGACAAAAATTAGCTGTGTTATAAATCTAGGCATTTAACCTTTAATGCCATCTAGCATTAATAAAAAAACCCCACATCTTTCTTCAAAGTCAGTATAATGAAGAGCTTGAGCAGAGGTAAAGATCAAGAATTCTAATCTTGCCTTGGTGTGAAAGTTTGTTTTCTTTGCCTGAAGCAGTAGGATTGTTCACCTTACTATCTACTTGTTGTTCTCATTATGCTAATACACTGTGATCCCAAAAATGGATCTGAGTTTTACTAGGGTGTATACTAATGCTTATCATGGGAACTCTTGACCTACCCACTTAAGTAAAGCTTACAGAAGATGAAAAAGAAAATGGGAACATAAACAAGTAAACATGGTGGAAAGGCTGCCCAGCAAGTCTCTGGCTTGCATGCAATGAAATCCACATTCTCTTAATCCTAGTTCAGTAAACTATGACAATGTAGTAGTTAAGACACACATGTAAAGAGCTGTACTAAGGGAGGAAATGTGTCTAGTGGGAATGGGAATAGACGTGGTCTCATCTGACTGGATTTGGCTTTCTCCACCATAGTCTCCAAATCCTTGGAGACTTATCTTCTGAAGATACAAATGACCCACCATTAACAGTTCATCAGAAGGTGATGTAGGTGGTGGTAGAATACACGCTTTGCTTACACCTTACACTGTAACCAAAGACATTAACTTACATGGATTTTTTCCCCCAGTCTTGCCTTTCAGCATTTGAGACCACCATTAATGCTTCACATGAATCACATCTGGACTTGTTTTCTTTGGTCTCTATCCATTTGAGTGTCCTAAAATGGATATTTCACTCATGCTGAACAGAGTAAAAGGATTTTTGTAGTCTACACCCACAGTGTTCTTTGCCTTTTCTACAAAATCATGACATACTCAGTAGTAATATCATCTTGGGTCATGCATCCATGTTGTTCTATATTCTCTGTTAGTTGTACTGATCATTAGTGTTTGAATTTAATGTCTTACACTTGTTTTTAGTTAATGTCATCTTTTTTTCCAGTTTATCAGGGTAGATTTAGATAAACCCCATGTAAGGCCCCAAACAACTCGCTTGATGAAGTTTTCAGAAAGGCTTACAGTTGTTTGTGTACTCTGAGTTAGATGCATGGGAGAAATACTGACAAGATATTCTCAGGAGGGCAAAAACACCACAAAAGACTTTATTGGCACCTTTAAGAAAACAGAGAAACTGGCAAAAGTCTTAGTACAAAATTCAATCAACATAAAACCCTTCCAAAAGCATTAACTTGGCCCATTCAACTTTGCAAACTCTAAGCCTTCAATTTTAAGTTACTCAAAAATTCCAAGAAGAGGGAATTAGAAGAAAAAGAAGGAAAAGACAGGACAGAAAATATAGAGAAAAGCACAGTATAGCTACCAACTCCTGGATTCCAGCAGTGCTCAGACAAAACACTCAGGATGAGGCAGAATCAAAACATCTGATTGCCTTGTATTAAGGCTTATTAATACCCTTTAGCCTTCCTAGGCCATTCCCTCAGGCTGGGCTTCCAGTCATTTGGCCATTCAGGAGATGGTTTAGCAGCCACATCTGGACTGGGATACAGGTTCCAGGGATGGGAAGTGTGGGGCAGGGCACTGTCTTGCCTGGGCAAGGGCTGACCTGCCCCTTTACCAACACACATACACCCCAAAATGTCTTGAGACATCAATCTTTCCAGCCTCTCACACCCCATCTTCTCTGACACACCAAGTTTGTTGTCACAAGAATATTTAATCAATGTAGATTAGTTCCCTGTTCAGTTCATCCATGTGTAGATGGTTGAGGAAAGAGAAGTATAGTGTAGACTTTATTCATGTTTGAGGTTGTTATATGAAGATTATTCTATTTATTTGTAGATTTTAAGAATGTGACAGTTTTACAGAATTAATTTTTTGGTTTTCTGAGAATAATGGGATTGAATATGAACTTTGTGCCAGGTTGGGTTTTTTGCCTGAGCATGGCCTTGGGTGTACAGTGTTTTCTGGTTTAATATGTGATGAATGAGAACTGATTTTTTTCCTGACCTCTAAAAATAGAGATTGTTTGAATCTTCATTGAGGTATTTCTACTTTGTGGTGTAGTGACTTAGTCTTCATGGTCCGTGATCCCTACAGCTCTTCCTAAATGCTGCAAATCATTCTTAAAAACTGGTACTTTTTTCTTTCATTCCAAGTAAGAAGGCTTATGATGCTTTTTATTAAATAATGCTTTTGTTGATATGGACTTTGGGATTTGATCAAATCAATATGTTTGTGCAATCTTATCACTGCATGTATGATTCTGGTTTTCAGGTTTATAAATAATGTGTGATTAGATCAGACTGCTTATTGGATGTAGAAAAATGCTTTGAGACAGGATATTATTGAGTTGTTTTTCACAATAGAAGCTGAAGTTCCTGGGAGAGACAGGAAATTGAAATTTTATTAGTTGAATTTTATAAAATATATTAGGGCTGTCTCATAAACTTCTGTAGTTGATGACTGATGGCATGATTACTTTTCAGATAGTTGCCCTGTTGAGACAACATAGTTCAGATAACAGCATTTCCTGATCTTTTCTTACATTATCTTTTAACACTGTATTGTGAGTACTGCTTGAATGCTTATTGTTTTCACTTGTTTTTTTTTTTTTTGTAGTAGGCAAGTGATCTTTTCCCTCACCAGTGTTGTAGTGTATTTTCACAGCCTTGAAAAAACTGTATGTAGAAAGTTTTATCTAGATTATGTGGGCTTTGCTTAGGAAGTTAGCATGTTTTAAGCCCAGCTAGCAACTAAACACCATGCAGCTGCCTGCTCACCCCCAGCACTCTGGAATGGGAAGAGAATTAGAAGTAACCACTATAGGTTGAAGTAAAAAAAGTTTAATAATTGAAACAAAAGTAAAATATAATAATAAGAGTATATAACAATGATAATAAATAAAAAAAAAAAAAGAAGACAAAGTGATGCACAATACTATAGCTCAGTGCAATTGAGCAACACAATTCATGCCAGACCCCTCTTCCAAATAACTGCCCCAGTTTATATACAAGGCATGACATTCTATGGAATGTCCTTTTGGCCAGTTCACGTCACCTGTTTTGGCTATGCACCCTCCCAGCTTATTAGTGCACCTTGTCACCAGCAGAGCATAAGACACAAAACAAAGTTCTTTGCTTACCATAAATACTACTTAGCAAAATCCAAAATACCAGTGTGTCATCAACATGATTCTCATACTGAATCCAAAACACAGGACTGTACCAGCTACTGAGAAGAAATTAAGATTATGCCAGCTGAAACCAGGCCCATACCTACCCATTATTTTGTACCATTTACATCACACCAAGTCTCATGCTTCTCAATTCCCTATCATCTTCCCTATTTATTTACTTCAATAGATATATATACAGCCATTATTCCCATATTCTGTGGAATGTCTCTGAAATGTCCATAAAATGTCCACAAAAATGTCTGTTGAATAGATTTAGTCCATTGGTTTCACCTCCATTCCTGACAACAGTCTTTCAAGCAGCAAAGACTGTGTGAGGTGTTTGATTGTTGTATGTTGCACACTGAAGTAAATTCTGAAGCCACTACTGCTGCACTTGTTCAGTTTTCATTAATGTGACAGTCAGAGGGAAGTCAGGTCATATACCACAGAATGTATGTTTGTAAGATAAATATCCCAAGGTGCTCAATGTAGTGATGCACATGTAGGCACTATAGAAGTGCTAATACACAGTGCCATATAGTTATTAGCATCTGTTATTAACATTGTACAGTTTAATTTCTTGGCTATTCTTAGCCAAATTCAAATCTTCTTGAGGCACACACTGGACTTCCCCATCCTCCCGCATTACCCATCATCCAGGTAGTGGCATGGGCCACATGATGTTTCCTGTCATTCAGTGGTTGCTTCCACCATTGTGAGCAAATGGCATTTACCTTCAGGGTTTTGGTGGAGTGTAGCATTCTCAATCTGCCAGGCCTGTTGGGTACATGAGCTTCTCTGTGACATAACATCACAACCAGGTTCTCCACCTGGGATCAGTCTTGCCACAATGTGTTAGCCCAGATGGGCTTACATCTACATTGACAATTACTCTGCTTCTGTTGCAGAAGAGTTAAACTATTGGCCACTTTTCTCCCTTAGCCTGCTAAAGACAGTTGGATAGCTTTCACCTCTGCAAGCTGCCTCAATTCACCTTCTCCTTCAGCAGTTTTTGACTTGTTGAAGGAATTCAGTACAGCTGCTTTCCACCTCTGATGTCTTTCCACTAGATGGCAGGATCCATCAGTAAACACTCACTTGGTAATTTATTAAATAGAGAGGCCTTTTTAAAACATTACCTTCTTGTCCAATGATATTCCAAAATCTTTGTCTTCTGGACAGCCTGTGATAATTTCTAAGATTTCTGGACAACTGGGGTATCCTATCTGAGCTTTTTGTGTGATTAGTGCAACCTCCCTACTCCATATACAGCATCTGTTGCATGATGTGTAGAGGAGACTCTTGTTTTGAGAATCCAACCCAACACAGTTAACCAGGTTCCCAAAAGGAGCTGTGTTTCAGTACTAATCCCTTCTGCAAGCAGCTCAAAACCCTTCATAAACTGCCAGTATCTCTTTTTCTGTTGGAAAAAGAAGTGAGCTTCTAGTCCTCTGTATCCCCAACTCCAAAAATTTAGAAGTCAACCTCAGGCCTTCCCTGGTGTTTTCTGTCAGAGGCTCCAGGTAGGGCCATTTCTCCAGTTGCACAATAGAGCACATTTTTTACATCTTGTCCTGTTCAGACTGCTTGTTTTGTTCAAAGGCTTGTCATTGCTCAGGGCCCCATTTGAAATGATTCTTCTTCTGTGTCACTTCATAGATTGAAGGTCTTGAAGGGCTTACAGTCAGACTAATTTGGAATGTGTGTTCTCCAAAATTCTACAACATCTAAAAAACCTTTTGTTTCTTTCTTGATAGTTTGTGGAGACATGGCTGTTATCTTCTTATTCACATCCATTGAGATCTGATGATGTCCATCTTGCCGTACTCCTTTGCATGTCCCTTTACCGTTTTTATATAGTAAAACCTGCTTTCAGGAGAATCTGGACTATTTTCTTTCCAGAAAATATTTTCTCAAAAACTTCAGCTGTATTGCCCATATGATGACAGCATTAATGCACTGCAGGTCTTCCAGAGCTTCATCCTGTTCCAGTGCAATCTGATCAGATGATAGAGTGCTATGGCAGATGGTAGGGCTGTGTTTCCACCTCTGGGGCACTTTATTCTAGGTGTAATGCCATTCCAGGTGAAAGCAAATTGTGGCTTGCACATTTTTTTTCCATCTGATTTTTTTTTTTCAGTTCCACTTTTTCATGGCCTCTCTGTGGTCCCACAGGTAAAATTCTAGGGTGCTCTGTAGCATGTACCTTCTATATCCTATTTCTGACAAAAGGATTCCTACTCACATAAACTTGCTGAATTGCTGGAACTCCCAGGACAGTTTCTCCGAAGCCTAGATGAGGGAAAATAAATACTGTCTTCATATTCCTGGATTTGACAAATTGCTTCGTCCACTGCTGGTGACACATCATCTTTCCAAATTAATGTGTCAATGGGCATACTTGCACTGATGGTGCACTCTTTTCAAATTTCTATCCCATGAGTTGTACACAGAAAATAATTGTCTTTATTTACTGAACGTTTAAAAGCATCTTCTGAACCCCTGCACTCCATTCCTGACACATACATTATATAGAGCCAGAAATACTTCCACTCAGGGTTCAGGCTATTTGCCTGATCCTAACTTTAAACACAAGTCTCCCAAACAAGTTTCCCACTATGTAGTTGTATGGCTAGCTATTCTCGGGAATTTTCCTTTTATATTTCAGGAAAAGACGTGGAGAAAAAAGAAATTGGATTTACATCTTTGTATACCAGTAGATAGTATAATTTCATAAGGTGTCTGCATGCAAGAATGTTTGGGTGTTTCCTAATTTGTCTGTTTATGCCAAATTAGCTTAATGTTGGCATCTCAATGTTTAAAACTACAAAATAATGTTCACATTGCACTCAGAAGTCAGACAAATGAACAAAATAATTAAAAGACATAGCTTGAATTTTCCAGAAGGATATTATGGCTTAATATTAAATATTTTATAGTATGGAATTACTGCTGTTGACATTGAATTATTATAAACTTGCATTCACATAAGTGGAGGAAATTTAACCACAATTTTTTTTCCTCAGGAAAAGCAAATCTGACTTAACCCATATTTTCAACTTGTAAAATTTATATTCTTTCCTCTCTCACATGAAAAAATGCATTGCAGCTTTTTTTTCTTAATTTCCACAGGCACAACAGCTAACGGATCTGGAGCAGAAGCTATCAGTTGCAAAAGACAAATTGGAAAAAGCAGCCCTTGACAAAGTAAGAAGTGTAATGTATCGTAAGCATGTTTACCTCTATCAGCTGCGAATGTTCTGGTGTAATTTGACAAAAACAAATTTAAGCCTTGCAGGTATTTAGATGCATACTAAGTTGCATCTGAATTGTACCTGTGAGTCATGCTACTGAAATCAGTGAACTAATTATGAAACATGAAGTTAAGTACATATGCAAAGTTATTTAAGAAGAGAATGGGCAAATTAGAAAAAAACAGCTCAAAAATTTTACACTGATTATTAGTAAATTTAGACACTTACTGAATTATAGTTTGTGTTGACAGTAGACTTAGTGTCTCTCATAAGTTTATTTACGCTATAGCACTTTTCTATTTCCCACCATGACCCTTAGAATGCTTACAAATTTTGCATTACCAGGCCCCAAAAATCAAGAATAATGTGACCAGTAGTACTAGGAAAGTGATTGCCCCCCTGTAGTCAAAACTGGTAAGGCCACACCTCACATAGTGTTCAGTTTTGAGCCACTCACTTAAAAAATGACATTTTAGTGCTGGAGTGAGTTCAGAGAAGGGCAGAAAAGCTGGTGAAGGGCCTAGAAAACATCTTCTGAGGAGCATCTGGGGGAACTGGCATTGTTTAGTCTGAAGAAGAGGAGGCTCATGCTCATTGCTCTCTACAGCTGTCTGAAAGGAAACCATAGTGAGGCAGAGGTTGTTTTCTTCTGCTGTGTCTCAAGTGAAAGGATGAGAGGAAATTGCCTTAAGTTGTGCCATGGGAGGTTTAGATTAGAAATTAGAAATTTTATTTTCACTGCAGAAGTGGTTAGGCATTGGAATAAGTTGCTCAAGAAGGTGGTGGAGGCACCATCTCTAAAAGTGTTAAAGGGGCATCTGAATGTGCCACTTGGGTTTAGGGGTGATTTAAATTATCTTGAAGGTCTCTTCTGGCCTTGATGATTCTGTGGATCTAGCCATGTGATAGGAGCGTAAATGGAGCAGGGAAGTATGAAGACATGCATCATATGTGGGTAGTATTTTGGCCAGTAACAGCCTGTTTTGACCACAATCTCATCTATGCAAGATTATAGAGAACTTTGTCAAATTACATCCCTGGTTTCAGTAGTGTTTCCTTTCATGATGTTCATTTATAAATCTCCTATCAGGAAAGCCAATACTGAACTGAATGAAAACAAAATTACTTGTTCTTCGTTTACCTTTGGAATGGCAAAATTGGAATAGCTGCAGCCAAGGCAGAAATGAGCACTGGAAGGCAGGAGGGAGAGATGAAAGGATGAGAAATTATCTAGAGAAATTTATAGATGAGAGGAGAGTGATTTCAGATTGGTGTGATCTGAAGGAAGCATTAGTGTCATATAGGACTGGAATGACTGAGTCCATATCATCATGCAAAATTTGACAGTCTGCTACCTCTGCCCATTTAACCATAACAAATGATGATTTATGCTGTCTGTGCAGTCACTCCTTAAAAAGTTAGGATTAAACACCTGTTGCATGAAAAGAAGTATGTTAATATCTTCTGCTGTCAATTAGAAATTAAAGGGTCCCTGAGTCACATGGATAAAGTAATCCTTTCCCTTTTATTCTGCTGTTAGTTCAAAGACTTATCATCTGACTGCACACATCTTAAGGGAAAGACATTCCATTTTCTCTGTTTGCAAGCAAACCAAATTCCATTCTGTGGGAGACTGAAATGTTAATGGGTAATAACTCAACAGGGCCATCAGCTGGGTGTTTTCCTGGGGCTGGGTTTGTGCCCCCAGGCTGAGGTAGAGAGGAGAGTTTCTGGGTGTGTGATGGCAAAACCCCTGATCCACATAAGATGGAGGGAGCACTCACCAGCAGAGACTACAAGCTGGGCTTTGGGCCAGATAAGGGAAGAGGCTGACAAGAAGCAAACCCTGCAGAAGTGGGATAGTGCTTTTTTTGGTACCCTTACATAATTGGCTCAGTTGTAAAACGCCTCTCCATGAGGAAGGCATGGGAACACTCGCATTCACACAGGGCATTCACATATAGGCTGGAGGGTATTCATCCCTTCTGATGCAGCATGAGTGGCTCAACTACACTGATGTCAGAGCAGCTGTCATGTCTTAGAAGGTGTAATAAACCATCAAAGACTCCCAACGTGTCCCCAAACTCATTTCTGAGACCTTCCATCAGAGGACTGCGCGTTATCCACAATGTTGCACCAGACAGTGTAAACTGCTCCCTCAGGAGAGCTACCCCTGGGCATTCCCACATAAGCCTAAACACTGAACTCAATGTTTTGTGGGCTTTCCCCATCTCTGAGGAAGCAAGACTGTAAATACCGCTTTGACCAATGGACATCTAAATTGCAATGATCAAGTCTCATCGCTGGAAACATGGGTGATGATTTCCTTCCTTCCTTCCTTCCTTCCTTCCTTCCTTCCTTCCTTCCTTC
>JAHLSL010000073.1:0-40263 GCA_025920805.1 Petroica traversi | reverse complement strand
TCCTTCCGAATTCCTTCCGAATTCCTTCCGAATTCCTTCCGAATTCCATTCCTTCCTTCCATTCCTTCCGAATTTCCTTCCTTCCAAATTCCTTCTGAATTCCTTCCTTTTTTCTTTTTCTTCTTCCCTTCCCCTTTTCATTTTTTTCTTTCTTTCCCTTAGACCTTTTCTTAAGTGCTATTTGCATGCTTTTATATTGCTATGTTAATGTAGGCAATAAATAACCAAAACAGTTACATATTTGCTTTCCATTGCAACCTTCTAAAATAAAACACACACATATATATACATGCATGAAAACCACAAATAATTCTGTGTTTTTCCACTCTAATCTGCCCCAAGGGATCTATTAACATGAACCTGAGCTGCCCTTGCCTTAAGGGGCAGGTCATAACATGTTCCATTTCTTATTTCTTTACTTTTCCCCGTTGTGCTCTACATTAATAGTCTTTCTATGGTTTTCTTTTATCCTACTATTGAAATACTCTGCTAACTGGCTTTGTTTGTTTTTTTAAGAAACACTCTATTTTTTCCAGTTATGAGATACATTCTCTGCTTTCTGTTCAGGGGAAGTTTATCTGATGTAAAACAGAATATTTGTCATTTTCTCAAAAATATTTGCTAAAAAAATAAATTAAAACCTGCAGTATGCCATTGGTTAGGGTTAATATGACTATGAAATACTTTTATATCTAATATTTCACATACTTGGTATGTAGTGTGTAATGTTATATACACGTTTTCCACCATACATACATATGTTTTCCACCAGCTTTTGCCATGGTATACCTTGATTTATGTACTTTTAAAAAAACTTTGATGATTGAAACATGAATGTATCCTGTATTTACAGGTGCATTTTTAATAAAAAGAAAAAAGCTAGGTTTTTTTTAATGTCAAATGCTGCGAACTGCCCTTGAAATGAGTGTAACAAGTTACCTCAATAGCTAACATTTGACGTGTGTCTTGCTTTGAGGAAACAAAGATTTAAATATTATTTCCTCACTGCTGGAGTTATCTTATTGTTCTTGCTCTCTCAGGTCAATTGCAGACTTCTATATCCATTAATTATTTCCAGGAGTAAAATACAAATGTTTCAACATGAGTTGCAAGCACTTCACCACTTAGAAGTTTTATTTTGGCTTAATGGATAGTAGTGGGTCTGGACAAATATATTCTTAATTGTTAAAAAGACCTACGGTTTCTTTACTATGTAGTGCAAAAGTATAATATGCTCATGTGGGGAGCCATCTTTGTTGGATTAAAATCAATCTAAATTGATTGATGGTGGAGAAATACCAAATATTTGAAATGTTATAGACAAAACTCCATGCAAAGTCTGTGTCTTGCAATACTTATGACTTCTCTGTGGATATCATACATAAAAGGCTGGACAATGTATGATATTTAGCAAATTGTATTTTTATTTTCAGAAAAAAATTGTATTTAAATATTATTTGCAATAATCAATGTGGATAAAACTGCATGAAGGGATGGGAAGAGAGTGCAGTGACTTTCTAGGCAGCTTGGTGTCTAATGTATGGTTACCTAATGACATAAAAGTACTGTTTTAGACAGTCTTAATTCCTACCATCAGGAAGAAAATGCAGCAGCTACTCATAAGTGTTTGGTTTAATACAGAGAGAGAAAGTAAGCAATTGTGTTCATCACAGCACATCTTAGAGAAGTGATGGTGTCTTATTTTCCCCAGGAGTCACAGCTGAAAGCTCTGAAGGAGACTGTGCAGCTTTGCCTGTCTTCTGTCCTGCGCAGTCAGCCTCCCACAGTGAATCTAATCCCTTCAAAACCAGCTGAGAAGCTGACTTCCTCAAATAAAAAGGGCTCAGAAGTTCCATTTCAAGTGACAAGCACCAAGGTATGATTTCTCTCTTGGCTGTTTTTTTTTTTTACATCTTTGAAAGTTTGTCCTATGAGAGCATCAGACTGAAACTAAAGAGGATTTCAAATTCATTGGAAGATTAGGATGAATTTTGAGGATAATTCTAAGACTGTTTCTGATGTCAACAAATTGGCTTTTTAGTTGGGAAGCAGCTTCGTTTTACTGAGTAACAAAATTCTATCACTTGATAAATGGATCATGTCTGCACAACAAATCTGCAATGAAGATGGATTTGCATTTAAAATAAATTAGGGTGCTAATTCCTAGGATCATTTACCTGTCAGGCACTGATAGTGAGTTTGTGGTAATACAGCACTAAATATGGGGTTTGCTTATCGCGTTTTATTTCATTGGAAAAAAAGTTATATAAAAACCATCAAATAATCTGGGACACCCAAATCAAAATTACCAAAATGGACCAATGAACTTGACAACAGGCCATAGGGAATAGTCCAGTCTTACAAGATGAGAAAGGCAGTTTCAGAGAAAGCATGAGGGGCAAAAAGAGATGAAAAGTGTTTTAAGTCAATAAATTTGAACATTATAATACAGTCAGACTTACAATGATTAACAGCTGTCCTAATAATTTTCATCTCCAGTGTTGCAATTTGCTCCTGAATTCAACTGATTCAATAGATTAATCTAAAAGAAATTGCAATTTCAGTGAAAATGAAGTTTTACAGAAGAATGAATGAAGGGCGCTTCAATGTCCTCCTTTCATTCCAAAACTGAAATAAAAATAGGAATTGTTAGCTCGTCGCAAATTTGCAATTTGTATATGGCAGTTGTTGGTTTTCACTGTTAATGCACAGGCTGAAGCCAAAAATTAGTAATCTTTCTATATGCAATTAAAACCAAAATACAATTTCTGAAAGCAGAATATAATTATAAAATAGGATATCATATTGCTACTCTTGAAATTATGATTATTGATTCCTTAATAACTGTTTTACAGGAAAAAACCCCCATAATTCCCAAAAAATTATTACCTCAGGAAAAAAAGCACTGTGTTAATTAGTAGCAGCCATGGGTATTGATGCCGGAATGATTTTTGTCTTTTCTTTATATACCTTTTACACAGTTCTCTGTATCCACAAGTATTAGCAGAATGCATACTTGCAACCTTTTACTTAGTTTAGTGCTTAGTGTTTTGTAAGTGTTCTGCAGGCCTGAGACTAAACACCCCAGAACTGTAGAGCCAGGGAGACCAAACATCCTCCTATCTCAGTAACCCAAGGTCTCCGAGCAGGACAGATTCTGTAAACTAGGGGTTAGCCCACCCTAGCCCCATTATTGGGCCCCCTTGTTAGATATGCAAATGTGTAAAGCCTATAACTGGTGTGTGTGATTGACGGTGGGTGTGCATTTTGCCACGCGTCTCCTGGGCGAAGTGGATGCATCAAACAGGATCCTGATTAAAATACTGAGGTAAAGACCCCAAACCCTTTTAACCATGTCTAGCTTCTTTTCATAACACCGGAAAAAGGCATCAGTATGATAGTGTGTTTTTAGATTAAGCTCACTGGATCTGTGTTCTACAGGACAGTAGCCTCTTCTTTCATAGGTCATGCAAACGGAGCAGCACTCTGGGATCTCAGGAGCATATTGTTCCTAATTCGTGGGACTGTAAAATTCTTTATCTAGCTCTTATTGTCCTTTTCTACAGGTTGGAAGTGTTAATGGCTCTGTCATGAGAGCAGAAAAGTACTGAAGGATAAGGGCCATTATGTCTGTGTTTAACGTTGGTCTAGGGTCAGAGCCTTTGGAGAATTTGAGGTCTCCTTGATTTTACAGATAGGGACATGGGAATACAGCATAGAGATTAGAATTAGATTTTTGATATTTGACTGAAATACAAAGTACTCTTCCTTTTTTTTTTTTTCCCAATGATCATAATAGATTTCATATTTAATGTACTTGGTAAAATGTGTCAGTACTTCTGAGCGATAGCCTTTTGAGAAACCAGCCTTTAGTCCTCTGTAACCAGAAGTGCTTGAGTAAGTTAAATTGCCTCTTAATGGGCAGTTCTCATATTTCTCTGCACTTGGCATATGCCATGAAAATGTCTGAAAGAATACACACATTCACACCTCATTGTTAAAGATCTGTATTATCTGTGATAATAAAACTAATAAAATCTGCTACTGTGAATCAAGTTCTTAAAGAATCACAATCCATCACCCTCTGCACGTGGGCTGTATAGGTGTTTTTTTATTATGATACCCTTTTTTACATATCTTCTCCTTGGCTTTTTTTTTTTCCCTTTGACAAACACCAGTTAACTCTTAAATACGGATGTGTAGCTCTCTTTTTCATTATTATTAGATTTGCATAAATATTTTGATACAGCAGGCTAGTATTTTGGTGGAATATAAATGTATGTGATTAATTAAATGTGTTATCATAAGTAAAAGTGGAACTTAAGATGAGCAGCACTTACACATCTTGTCATGTCTGATAAGCAGCACTTTCACCTTCAGGCAACAAATGATAATTTTTTTGGTAAATATCTTAATATATTCTTATCCAGCCTAAAAATTACTTTCTAAAATGTCAAACTTACTTTAAATACATGGAAGGATAAAACATACAGTGTATGATAACTGTACCACATGAAGACAATTATCCCTGGGATGGAGATGTTTCCTCATGAAAAAAAAAAGTTCCAAATAAGTAGGTTGTGTATTTGTATTCATTATTTGTAACCATAATACCTGAGAATTAGTTAGAGACATTTAGCACAAGAACTTGGAGTAGAAAGGGTAACTAGAAAATCAAGTTGCCATACTTCTTGAAAAGAAAGTACTTGGGCATTTTGTTTATACTAGAGAATGTGATACGAAAAAGAATAAATTAGGTTTAAAAAAAAGTGTGCAAAGCAGTGCATGATTAAGTGCCTGAATCAGTGAAAAATAAAATCGTTGCTCTGGATAGTTCATCAATCTGTAAAATTTTGTAGTAATGGGAAATTATTACATTTAAATCATAGGAAAAGTTGCCTAAAGTAATCAAAAGCAGTATAAGTCTGAGGTCTAGTTTATTGACGTCTTTAATAAGTTAATATTTGCATAATACAAGAATGTAAAAACCAGAATTTTTTTACCATATAAATTGGCATTAATATTTCAATTCAAAGCCATTTTGCCTGTCATGTACCTATCATAACACAACACTGGTGCTGAAAGTACACATTGACAAATGGATTTAGGGCTCTCTGCATATGAGTTCAATGACACAACTAAAATCAAGCACAACCAGAAGTCAGATCATTAATCCTGAACCATGAGGTTTTAGCTTTCTGTATTATTGACAATTACTTTTATTATATAGTTTCTTTTGCATTGTAATGTCACCACAATAACTATTCTATGGTCTGCCAGGGGACAATGCTTCCAAACTAGTTGAGAGTTGGATCTATCTTTTGTTGTAGCACTTTTCTTGCCTCACTCCCATTACAGAGGTGGTGATGAAAGAGAAGAATGAAGACAAAAGAGGACTGAAACTCTGCTTTCCTTTTTATTCTCCAGAAAAAATGCCTTAGGACCTGGATACTTAAAGAGTGACGTTTATGTGTGGAAATCATAACATTGTCTGGGCTGCCAGCCATGGGAAGTGTGGGTGAAATCAAAGAATCAAAACACTGCTACTGAAGAACTAGTGAGGCGTTTTCTGCACTTAGTGTGACTTGGTATGACAGAAAAACTGTGAATTTACATGGAGGTAGTAGAGAGATGGCATTCTTAATTTCTATTAATTCCTCTTTCTGAAAAAGGTTAACATTAAAATTTATAAATAACCAAAAATTGTAATAATATCTTTGGCTGTGCTGTGTAAAGATAACTGTGCTCCAAATACAACAAAATGAGCTTTAGTAGCACTGTGGGAAATTAATGGCAAACTAAAATCAAAAGTGAAACAGAAGGAAATTCTATTTCCAGTACTGAGGTTGAATACAAAAATTGTGGGGAACACAGTGACACCAGAATAGTAGGGGCTAGCTTGTTCCATAGGTTTATTCCAAATTTGAAAACATTGCTCCATGTATCCCCCAAATTATTCCTTCTTTATAAATATCCTGAAGGTTTTGTCTATTTTGTGAACTGCACTATTCTAAGAGTGGATATAGATTTGAATTTCAAACTGTAAACACTGGCACCCATTCCCATATTGTACATAGCATAGGTTGAAAGACAACGTGTGACTGCCACATCAGTGTCCTTGTCTCAATGGAGAAAATGGAATGAGAGCTATCCTTCTGTAGAAATGCATAACAGAGTCTGAAAGGGCACTCCATTTTGAAAAGATTTAAGCATCTTGCAAAAAAATGAATCACTTTTGTGATTAAAAACTTCTACAAGGAGTAATTTCCTTTGCCTCACATATATTGTGAATATTCTGTACTCCAGCATACATTACTGAGTGCAGAAGTTCAGAAAAGTTAAAGTGGGCCATGCTCCCTTTCTTTGGAAATAAGTACTTCTCTCATTCCTTATCAAAGTAAGCTTGGGGAACTTTGTATCTTTGTTTAGACTAAAAAATGTTCTTGTAGGAGGAAGGAGAAGAGCTTGTGAGACTTTTCAGAGAAGGTACAGTCTGGAAAGTTCATCAAGACCAAGATAGACTCTGAAGAGCATTTGAAATGGCCTTGTACGAAATTAGGAGGCTGAGTTTTCTGGTTCGTAATGAACTAATGTATTTAGGTAAAATTTAATCTTACAGATGTTCTGAGTGCATAAATATTGAACATCTACTACAAACGCAGAGCAAGGTTGCTGAAAAAATAAGACTATCACAGTGTCAGAATTCTTAGCTTCTTCACTAATTTAATGGGGGGGAAGGTTGAAGTTGGTTTTGTATAAAGGATATATGATTTACCTAGGAAGACAAAATATTTTTAGGCTCTTGTTCTTAATAATTTCATATACAAAAGTAGAAATATTTATATAAAACAATAATATTACAATAGTTAATTTTTTCTACTAAATCAGTCCTACAATGATCATATCACTCATAATACTTCAGGGTATTTTAATTATAAAATTGAATTAAAATTGAAAAAAGAAATACAGTTACATGTGTACATTTCTTCAAAACATACAAGTACATTTTGAAGGAATGAAGGAATGTCTGGAATGTGTTGTTTGGACCCAATCCTTAAATTAAGATTTAACCAAATTTATATAGATCCTAGAAAACTGAAAAATTAACCATCTGAAAGAGCCAAGATACAATTTATCATAATATTCAATAATGAAGGTTCTGACCACTGGACCAAAGCAAGAGCCTATAAAAAATTGCTACTACTGTACTGGTCAGCAGCTGACTGAGCATGAGCCAGCAGTGTGCCCAGGTGGCCAAGAAGGCCAATGGCACCTGGACTGTATCAGGAGTAGTGGGCAGCAGGTCCAAGGAAGTCATTCTTCCCCTGTACTCGGCACTGGTGAGGCCACACCTCGAGTGCTGTGTCCAGCTCTGGGCCTCTCCATTTAGGAAGGACATCGAGATACCCGACATGTCTAGGGGAGGGAAACATGGCCTTGGAACACAAGTCCTGTGAGGAATGACTGAGGGAGCTGGGATTGTTTAGCCTGGAGAAAAGGAGACTCAGGGGAGACCTTATCACTCTCTACAACTCCCTGAAAGGAGGTTTTGGTCAGATGGGGGCTGGTCTCTTCTCTTGGGCAACCACTGACAGAACCAGAGAATACAGTCTTAAGCTGCACCAGGGGAAGTTTAAGCTGGACATTAGGAAAAAATTCTTCACTGGAAGAGCGATTGGGCACTGGAATCGTCTTCCCATGGAGATGGTGTAGTCACCATTCCTGGAGGTGTTTAAAAAAAAGACTGGATGTGGCAGTCAGTGCCATCGTTTAGTTGATGAGGTGGAGTTATGCCATAGGTTGGACTTGATGATCTCAAAGGTCTTTTCCAACCTAGTTAATTATGTGATTCTGTAATTAGGGTTATTATTTGGAAATGGTTTTATGCTCACAGTTGGGGGTAAAAATAACATGTGACCTCATAACTTTATCAGAAGGAAAACCTAAAGGACACAAAATATATGTGGTTTTATATTAGAAATATAATATAAAAAACATATAGATAAGGTGCTTGGGGACATAGTTTAGTGGTGAACCTGGCAGTATTAGGTGATAGTTGGACTTGATCTTAGAAGCCTTTTCCAACCTCAGTTTTCCTGTGTTTCTATCTATGATCAGCTATAAGCAAAGAGCAGGAGCATTGAGGGCAGTGTATAGATATGTGCTCCATTAAGGTCTTAGGAGTCAGCTGCTGGTACCCCAGAACTTACTGACTTTTGTTGCCTCCAGCTTTTCTTCTGCCACAGTTAATGATATCACTAAAACCTGTAGTTCCAGTGACCTGTAGATCATTGTGTTCAACCAGGGGATTAGAAAACTGTAATTAAATTGAGGAAAAGGCAATTACTTAATGTAGAGTCAGACACATTTTGTACTACACAGTAATGACATTCAATCATATAACCCTTTCTAGTGCATAAACATTAGAAGAATAAAGTGGCATTCAAAAATGACGCTATCCATTGTTTTAGGATTTAATTTCACAGACAAAGGAATACGTCTCCTAAAATACTCACCATAGAAATCTCAGATACTGTGAGTGTCTGTAAAGCTAATGAAGTAAGAATTTTGTTTTTAAACACATAGAAAGTAATCTAATTGCAAAAGCATGGCTAGCATGACTTGTTTATTCTTGTAAGTCTCTCCTATTCTGCTTTTCATAGCTGCCTTTGGGCTAATAGAGTTTTATTCTCATTATGATCATCTAGACAGCAGCTATAATCCTGTATTGTTAATGGTGGTTCACAAGGTTATGGCAACTCTTGCTTGTATCTTTTGTTTCTGGAATTTGCATTAGATTATGTTTTTGTTGTTGCCTCATAAACATTCCACATAACTTTTTTCTACAGCCATTTCTACAGCCCTTTTTCTTCTGTTCTTAATTTTTATTAAAATTTTATTACATGCTGGAAAAATGTTTAACACCAGAGACCATGAAATTGAAAGCTAAA
The DNA here is from genome assembly GCA_025920805.1 of Petroica traversi. NCBI lineage: Eukaryota > Metazoa > Chordata > Aves > Passeriformes > Petroicidae > Petroica > Petroica traversi. Next base: position 31,312 of record JAHLSL010000073.1, on the reverse strand, counting down.
GCTCTTTGGGTTTACTATTTACTCTATAGAAGTCTTCATTATAAGTACATTATATTGATAGTAAATTAGCTTTAGAGGGTTTTTTATTATCAGTTGAATACAATGAAGGGAAATTGGATAAAAGCACCTGGTATCTCTTATTTAATCTCTAAGCCCCCTCAAAACAATATCTTTTTCCTTCAAGTTTTAGTTACATGATCTTTATCTTCATTTCATTAACTATTTGACCTCACTCCTCTTTGTTGCAGAATGTAAGTAGCTGGAGTGGCTCATTACCCCAGGGTTCAGCTCTGAAATTAGCAATGTGTTAATCGGTTAAAGAGGTGACTGTTTAATGTTTAGTGCTGCACTTTTTGTGGCTGTTAACTGCAGATCCATTTGCCTGTAAATGAAAATTACTCCATAGCTCACTCAGAATACCTTTTTAATTAACATCTTTACCTGTCAGATGTTTCAATAAAGTCTCCCATAATCTAGTACGTCGTGTGTACTGTGGGTTACTGCTTGACAGTGGATGAAAAGGTACATGTGTATACAAAATTTAAATTTCTTAAGGAATGTTTTAAATAACATCTAAACCAGATTGTTAGGTATGGTGAATGGTCTCACATGGACGTGTGGATTAGCATTTACAGTATACATTCAACTTCCCTAGTTTTGCTTCAGTCTAAAGCCAGGACCCCAAACTAGAGCAGCCTCAGGCTTGATGTGATGCTCAGCAGATCCTGGACAAGCTTATTTGTCTTTTTCTCCATCAGAAACAGAAAGAGGAGACCCCTTAATGACTTTACAGATGTTATTTTAGACATATCTTTCCATCACCTACTCACATTGAGCGATTTTTATTATGTTTCTCTCTCTTTTTGGCTAGTGACAGCAGAGAGGATTGGTAAAATGTACATTATTTCTAATTTTAGTTGAAGTTGCATTTAGCAGAAAAACAGTAAGATATTTTTCAGCTTTTGACTTTTCTAGCTGATGTGTTTGTTACATGTTCTGTTAAAAAACACGTGCATGTGACCAATGACAATAAAACTGAATTTATGTGTCTTTGCAGTTGCACATTAGTAACCCCATTTTAATTTTTTTGAGATTAGCAATTTTTTCTATGGATGTTCTGTGTAAATGAAGGCAGAAAATATGCATAGGAGCTAATGGATCATTTAAAGTGGTTTACAAAACATAGAGTAATTTTGAAAGTATTCCCAAGGGAATTTTGCTACCCAAGGATAAACTGAAGATTTATTTGAAAATTATTAATGCATGTATCCTTTATAAAATATGTATTATTAATCTTATGAAGTTTGCCTTGATATGTGCACAGGGAGCCAAATGGGAAACATTAGGGAAAGTTAAAATTCTATTATGTTAAGACAGTTAAGATCCTTTTTTTGATTTGAGCAAAGATGTGTTTTGGAAAATACTCATAAAGAAAATATTCATTGGGCATTTTGGCCATTATTAGGAATTTTCTAGTAACTTGATTAAAAGCATTGTAATGAATCATAAAGCTTAAGAATTTAAGAATGAACTAGTGATTAAATCCAAGCCATTTAAGTTCAATTTAGCCTGGAGCAATTAAGAAAACCACTTACTGCCTTACACCTGAAGTCTCATCATCTTCCAAAATGGTTAATCTCCAGCCTTTTCTACATTTATTATTTTATGCTAAAAAAATAATAGATAAAATGCAAAATTAAAAATAGTAACTTAAATGTTATTTTATTATCAAATTGAAAGTCATTTAGTCCAAAGAAACATGAGCAGACATTCATTTACAACAAAAAACTGTTACCATCAAGCATGTTTTGGTTCAAATCCTTAAAAGTTATTTGGATGGTGCTCAAATTGAGTGTTTGAAGCAATGGAGTAATATAATTAATTACTATTAAATATTTAATTATTATATATTTTGAGGTAATTTATAGATTATTTATTAAATCCTTTTTTCTCATATAGTTTGAAAGACAATGCTCCATAACTCTTTTGGTGGAACTGTTGTCATATTATTATAATGTCAGGTAATTTTTTATAAGATCAGCTGTTAAAGAAGGGACTTAAATAAACAGGCAAGTAGAGGGTTTTTTTTAAAAAAAGTTTCCTTTACCATTCTTAAATCAATAAGGAATCCTCTTTTAAGGCAGAATTGGAAAAGAAAAATCAAAATCTCAAAAGGAAAAGCTCTTCTCCAAGTGACCCCATTTATGGAATTCAGGTCGTGATTCAGAAGGGTTCCAGCTTCACCAAGTTGGTCTTCCTAGGGTCTGTACCTCCTCCAGGGTTGAACATCTTTGGCTCTGTCTTCCTGAAAATGCAGATGTTCACATCTGTGACTGTAACTTGAATAACTATTCCATTCATTTGGGACGACTATAATTGCATGTAAAGCATATTCTGATGGTATTATTGCTGCTCTCAGTGTAAGTGATGTTATCCAGTGCTCATTATCCCATAGATAATGGCGCTTTTTTTTGTGATGCCTGTAGAAAATCAAGAGTGTTGTTGAAGGAATGTGTTTATTTGGTAGTTTCAGTTTCTTAAGTTATTACATCAACCTCCCCCACACAGCTGAAGATGCTAAGTATCTTAATACTTACAGAAAAGGAAGTTCCTTTCCCTACAGCACAGGATGAAAGGTGCCTGTTTTAAGACTTAAGAAGTGGTGGAAAAATAAAGCAGAAGGTGTATTTATATATGTAGTTTATATATATATTTGCAAGAGCATATACCAAGATCTCTAGCCATCCTTGAGCTTTGCATCTACAAAATACTAGGTATTTGAAGTTGCCCACTCTATAAGAAAAAATTATGTAAATGTAGCTATTATTAGGCTTATTGATTAAGCTATTTTTATAATAGCTACTTATAAAAACATACAAGTTTTTTTCTCTAATAATATTTATTAAATGCATGAATGTTCAACAAAACCATCTGTTTTCAAACCTAATTAATTCTATTTCCTTTTATTTTTGTTTTAGCTACAGATAAGTTTAAAATAGACATCTAGATTTTCTGCTAAGCACATGGTTATTAGAAGAAATCTGAAGTGAAATGATCCATACGAAGTGAGCTAACTGCCTTCTGGCATTAGACATAAGGGTTCATGAGCAACTAAGCCACTAAAAAAAAATATTTGGTTTTTTCCCCCAGTCTCTGATACCATGTTGGAGCAATATTTTGGGATCAGTGGAAGTTGCTTTATGCTGTGAATTTATTATATCATCCTACACATTAAGGAGAGAAGAAATCCCAGTGGACATCTTGTCTCACCTGGCACAATATTTGCCACAAAGATTTTTCTATACAAATCTTGATGTATACATCCTGAAAGTTTATTCTATCAGTTTACCACTTGTATAAAAACTCCCAGATAATGCTTTCATCCATGACTTCCATGGCAGAAATTCACCCAAAAAGGAGCTGTAAACATGTAACTCAGACCTTCTTGCCTGTTTTACATGTTGAGATCCAGTGTAACTGAAGTCCAGATTTTGCCTGTTCTTACACAGACATTCATTAGGAGAAAAAACAAATGAAAAAAATTATTGGGTAACTCTGAAATCCAGTCATCTAGATGGAATTCTAACCATCCCTTATTCTCTATTAACCTTAAGCATATTTTGGGTTTTAGATATTAAAGAGGTGAACAGATAAAATTTTACAAGACAGTAGATTTCCTTACAGAGTAATTTAACATCTGATGTTATATCATCATTGCTGACTATTCCTAGTGCCGCCTGACTTTGCTGTCTACCCCGCTACTATTTATTATTTAAATATGTGAGTCAAGCTCTTTCCAAACAGATGGAATGATGCAGTTTTTATTTTTAACAGCCTGCATAGAAATGTCTTTCCCTGTCAAGCCAATATATCACAACTGAATTCAGTGCAGCCCTGGCAAATTACACACTGGCACATAAAGCAGGCAACAGCCCAAAATGATAAAGAAAAAAGGATACATCAAGTGTCAAGTCAAAAAGGTACTAGAAAAATGTAATGAAAGAAACAGTGTTGAAATAAACACGTTATTAAACACTATGTCCAACAGCTGCATCTTCCCCTTGTAGACCCTGCCAGCTCTTTATAATGAAAATTGTCAATATCTTAATGAAATTTGAGTCTAGACTACCTTTTATTTTTTTCTATTTACTAGAGGAATCATTAAGCACAGACTCAAGAACAATGGAAAGGTTTGAAAGGTAGAGATCAGGATATAAAGAAGAGAAATACGATGATTTTTCTTCATATTTATATAGACATTATCTATTAATTACATATTTGTCTGTGAATTATGTTGTGCAAAGATATAATAGATACTCAATTGCATTACAATGTCTCAAATTTGGAATACAGTGTTCTTTAAGGCCCCATCCAACCCATGCCAGTCTATGATTCTATGAAACTTGTAGGACTAGGAGGATAACTCGAAAATCTATAATGTGCTTCAAAATTATGTGAACTTTTGTATTTGCAAATAATGCTACTCAAAAGAGAAGGGTGAAGGAAAAGATTATAGGTTTAGCAGCTTTTTTGTGGCCAAATTAATACATGAGGCATTGACATTGCAGCTGACCTGTGTGAGTGTATGTGTGTAATGTACAGCTGAAGTCCCTGGTTTCCAGGAGCAGTCAGAATTGGATTTGGAAAGGTGATATTTCTGGCTCTTGATCTATGCACCTTGTGCAGAAAAGCTCTGACAACTTCATCCACTTGCTGTGTACAAACCTGCTCAGTTTTTACAGTCAGTGCTACAAATCCTTGAGCTACTTGTGACCTCCTACACATGATAAAAGCCACTTCCATCTCAAAAGAATAAGACATGTCCCAGAAGAATACAAAACTGAGTGCACCGAGAAGTGGGGATGACCCTGTTTTGGCTGTTCCCTGTTTGTAGTCTCTTAGCAGACCATGTGGTCAGTAATCTTCATGGAGGTTGGTAAAGAGAAGCAACCCCAGTCCAGGGGGATCTCTCAGACTGGCATCACTCAACATGCCAAAGAGATGTCACAGAGTGCAGACAGGTGCAGCTGGCACACCAAAGACAGGCTTGCAAGTCTTTGCTTAGGTAGTTTTTGAATGTTTGTAGTTTGGGTGCATAAAATCTTCAGTAGCAAAAAATGTGTTTCTGGACAAATTCCATTATTTCAGTATTTGAAGTACATCAAAATGGGCATATCAAGATACTGTTCATCATTAGAGGAAAACTATTGTTGCTATTGTAGAACTGGGTTTTTTTGGTCCTTGGATATCATGAACTTGCACTCTGCTAGAAACTGCTTAGTTTTTTTGCTTACATTGAAAATGCTGTGCAATCTTTCTGTTAGATTGGTATGACTGCCCATAATTTTTTTTTTAAATGTGAAAATTGATTTTTGCTAGAAACCCTTAGCATAGACAAGATTATTCTGTGACAGTCTAAGTAACAGGAAAAAATTGCATTGATGTGACCCATACTGGTGTTTGCAGGTTGTCTGGCAAGTCCTGTAGCTAGCACTCTGGCATCTCATGTGAAAAACTGCTGACTGCAGAGTAAAGGTTGTGCAGTCATGCCAAAAAGTCATGTGAGAAGAAAGAGCCAGTAAGACTGTTTCTAATATGGGAAATAATTGAGCTACCTATCAAAGTCAAAACTCTTTTGAAAGATGGGATTCGGTTGACTTAATGTGCAGTTTTGTTTGGCAGTGAAGATGAGGGTATTTTAACAATAGCGCACCCTTTGAGAAGAAAAGCTGCTTGGTATTAGAAATGAAAAATATATAAAGTGTAACTGAAGGAAATTTCAAAGGTTTGAATGAGAACTAGGGTCTTATTTATTCCACTGCAAACTTTAGAAGAGATCTCAAAGAAATAAGGAGTTTGGTTTGCTTCTCTTCAAGTATTCTGCAAGTTTTGCTGCAAGCAAAGCACTCATCAACAGAGTCTAGTTTTCTCTGCAAGCATTTACCTTCAATACATTTTAATCAATTATTTCAGGGATCTGAAATGCAAAGCTTGGGTTTTAGTCAAGATTGTAAGGTCTCATCAGAGGATGCTTCTAAATAATTTCAAAGAAATAAGATAGAAGATTTCATGTTCCTTGAAAAAATATTTGCATTTGAAATGCCGTATTGAAAAGATTTCAGGACAGTTTAGAAAGCTGTAAATAAATTGGGAAGGAGTTCATTATCTTTATACAAACAGTTTCACTCTGGAATACTTGATGTCATTTTTATTATGTAAGGTGTCGGTCTCGTAAATAGGCCCCTCTCAGATAAGTAATAGTGTATTCATTTTTATATGAGAGGTTATTTTTAAAAATAAAACATCCCATTTGCAAGGTTTTCCTGTTAGACTCACACATCATCAGTAAGGATATAAGCCTCTAAACTTTTTTTTTTTTTATGTAAAAAGTCAGCGTTGGTCCTAATATTTTGTAGAATAAAACTGCCTAAATAGATGCAGTATGCCCTCTGGTGTTGTGGCCAGAACTCAAAGGACTGTGTGGATTTGGCATTTTGGTTTTTTGGTAGCAGCGGGGGCGGAGGGGTACAGGGGTAGTTTTTTGAGAAGGTGCTAGAATTTTTCACCATGTCTGACAGAGTCAGTCTCTAATGGCTCTGAAGATGGGCATGCTGCTGGCCCAATAGAGAGGCTGGTAATGCCTCTGCGATTAGATATTTAAGAAGAAAATCAAAACAGCACAAATGCAGTTTTTTCCAGGGGTGGCGAGGCGCCACTGCCAGGGGCCATCCCTGGTGCAGCAGGCAGTGATGGCCACAGCTGCACCATCTCGGCACCGCCTGCAGCGAGCCTTGCCTGCCTGGCAGTCCCTGGCAGCCACACTGTGGCAAAAGGGCAGGGACAGCAGCCGAGGCTTCTCCTTCCCAGCTCCCTGCATGAGGAGAGGCGTTAAACAGCACCATCACCACAGCAGCCACCACTGCCCACCTGGTAGTGACAGGGCCACATGGCTGACAGTGAAAACATGGTGAGCAACTCCCCAGTGTGGAACCTAGATGAAAGCCACCTCTCAGATCCTGCAGGAATCTTTGAATTAGTGGAACTTGTTGGCAGTGGTCCCTATGGGCAGCAGTTTTTCTTCTGGTCAGAGAAGAGGAAAGGGAGGGCATGTGAGGGAGAACAACGCGGCGGCACCAAGGTCAGTGGAGAAAAGGAAGGGGGAGGAAGTGCTCCAAGGGTCAGAGCCAAGATTCCTCTGCAGGCTGTGGTGAGGACTGTGGTGAAACAAACTGGTCCCCTGTAATGGATGAAGTCCACGGGGGATGCAGAGATCAACTCACAGGCCACGAGAAAAGTGCTCAAGCTGGAGTGGGTGGATGCCAGAGAAAGCTGTAACCTAGTGAGAGATGTGAACAGGGAGAGTTCCTGCTCCAGAGAGAGAGAGAGAGGGCCCCTGCTTCCAAACTAGAGCAGCCCAGCCTTAAAAGACTGCACCCCATGGACGAGTGACCCACACCATAGCAGTTTTGGGAAGGCTGTTTGCCTGTGGGAGGGACCCCACGGCACAGCAGAGGAAAGAGTCCTCTCCCTGAGCCAACAGAAGATGACCTCGCTGACAAACTGACCAAAACCAAAGCCATGTCTCCCTGTGCTGCCATTGGGAAGGAGAGAGGGGCTGGGGGGAAAAAGGTGTTTTAAGGGCTTATTTTACTTCTCATTATCCTAATCTGACTCTGTTAATAATAAATTTACTTTATACCTTTAAATTTAAACATGTTTTGTCTTATGAGTTTTTTTCTCCCAGTCCTTAGCTCATGTACCCTTTGTTAATTTTTTCCCTCTCTTCTGCCCAACTACAGCAGGAGAGGGTAAGTGAATGACTTTCGTGGGTGCCTGGAATTTGACCAGTGTCAAAACATAACAAGGACCCAACCAAGGTTGTGCCCTTGTTCTGCTTTCCTCCTTTGGCCTTTGTGAGAAGTTTGGTAGTGTTTTAAACTTGAACTTACGACATGCAGATCCATGCCACCCTAGGGTAATAGTGTGAAAAGTAACTGGAGATGATGGTTGTGTGATAGCTGAAGGGATGCAATGTCCATCAGTTAGAAAATGGGGAATGAAGCAGCCCCATTCACTGCTCCTAGGTTTGGCTGAGCAGTGCAGCCATGGTAAGTGATTTTGAAAGTTTGTTTCAGAATCAGATCCTACAGGCTGAGGCAATCATATAGAGATTGAAAAACCTTATAAAATCTTGTATTTTGTTTTGGGAGAGAGAAAAGAAGAAGTGTTCTAGTATGTAATAATAGACTTCACTCCTTTGAAAATTAAACAGGAGACAATTGGAAATCTTCCAGTTTCCAGTTTCCTAGAAATAGGAAATGCTGTAATCATCTGAAAATGTGACACTTGGAAAGTACTTTCTTGGTGACAACTTACCTAAAATCTCAAACTTCCCCTTGTTCTGTAGAAATGAGTACAACTTGCTGAGAAATTGTGTATCATTTGCTAAGGTACAATCTTAAGTAAGAATCAAATTCTGAAATAAGAAGCACTATGCACAGGCATTTATTCTCAGTTGGTAAGGGTTAAGCTGTCTGGTTTTGCTGGCGTCCCATGGGGATTCACTGAGTCAGGTAGTCAAGAAATCAAGTGAACATATGTTTCATCATTTATTGAACATATGCTTCTTTTATTCATTGGGAAGAAGTTTAGGTTTGAAGAACTGTAATTTCAGTCTGAAGGGACAGGTCACTCAACACAGGTATTAAATAGCATTTATTATTTAACAAAACAATGATTTGCGTTGATCTTATTAATTTGTTTATCTCCACATTACTTCCCCCAGTAGTCAGTTGCTCTATAAAACTAACAAATCCTCAGTTGGAGAGCTGTTAACCAGAGACTATTTGAACTATTTGAATTCTTTTATTTCAACTATGAATTGAACTATTTTTAATGGTTCAAGTTAAATTGTAAATAGTGATCTGCTTGGTTTGGTTTTTCTTCCATAATTTCTGAAAACTTTGTACTACTTCGTAATTCAGTGCTGCAGAAGTGACATGAGGAAGGTTTCAAAACTGGTGTCTGAAGTTTGAACTTTCCTTTACAGAAAAATTATTTTGCTTTGTTTCCTGTCACCACCTCACTGAAGAATTTCAGTATTTCTTGCAGACAATTTTATGCTTTCAGGATAGTTTCAGTGCATGTTCTTCCTTTTTGTTAATCCTTTTGAATCTCAAAAGTTGCAGAGAATACAGAAAATTATGCTTAAAACAACCAGCAATTCAGTGGAAGGAAATTCACTGCTTATAATGCAATAGCAGAGTGCCTTCCCCATACAGAAATCCATTTTGCTTGTAAGGACAGAGAGGCAGGAAAAGGAATATATTTTGCCAGCTTGCAGCTTGGGAGGTCCCAGCAGAGAGAGAGGCTGTGGACAGCTGAAGTGAGCTAAAGCAGTTCATAAACGTGTCGGCTCACAGCCTCAGTCTTTCCCAGAATCCACAGGAGTTACAGGAATATGAGTTCTGCAAATGCTTTTTCTTCTCTTCTTTGGCATTTAGATAGAATATCTTGATTACATATATGGAAGTAATGGTTTCCAAGGGACTGCTCTAATGAGAATGTATATTTCTCTGTATGAAAATTGTTGAAAATGCGGTATATAAAGTAGTTAATAGTTCGCAGTATATGACCTCTTGGTTTTTCATTGTTATCCTGAATTTTCACATGTGACTTGTTTGATATTTTATCTCTATTATATTAATGTTTTAAAATTCTTTTTAATTTTTTATTATTTTTCAGGTCTGGCAAAATGTCTCAGCAGAGAAAGAGAATTTTCATGAGGCCTTAAAAAAGGAAGAAAATCAAAGCACCCAGGAGTGTGATTCTCAAGATGTAAGATAAGCTCACCTGAAAAACAGACCTAATCTAGGCTGTATGGAAACATGAATGCTTTAGGCAGTTGTCAATGGGACTTTTCCTATTGAAGATGGTAGACATATTTTATAAGCCAGATGTGTTCTGTATTAAAGTGCTGAGGAGCAAATGCTCTTTGCTGACAATCTGTGCATATATTATCCAGGTTTCTTTTAAAAACTTCTTAATAGAACTGGTAGAGCTGTTGCAGGAAGAGTTTTGGTGGAAAGTGTGTCATTTAGTGTTTAACCATTTCAAGAATTCGTTTGTTCCTGGTTGAAGTGTTGCCTGCATTATAGTGAGATGCAAAAACCTTGTTTGCATATCTTCATATCTATTACTAATTTATTTATTTATAATAATCAGGTACAGCTTTCACAGATGCTTCATTTAATAAAGCAAAACCTTTGCGGAGATGTAAGAGATGACAGCATAATAGTTGAAAGGATGTCATACCATTCACTGCCAGTCTAGAAAAGCTGCAAGTTGTGTTTTTCTTATGACAGCTCTTAGAGAAAGTTAAATCTGGTGCTTTTACTGAGACAGTACACTCAGTCAAACAGCATGGTATGAGCTCTTAACAGAAATATCAAATGCGTGTATTGTAGCTGTAATTATAAAAATACAAATAGAACAGTAAATAAACAGAAAAAATAAGCAAGACAAATTAGCAAAAAAATTTTGTTGAGAGCGTCTGCTCTGACTGTTGAGGATTTTCTGCTCAATAGTTCAAAAAGTATTGTGCTGCTCTGATCAATTTGCAATATATTGAATATATTGTTATATCTTGAGATAAAACAACCTGTGGAGGTAACTGAGTAGTTTCTAGTAGTGATCATGAAGAAAATTCGGGAAAAAAAAAATCACATAATTCAGTATACAACAAATGATTTAAAAAATTATATAGTATAGTATTTACTACAAATATTTTACAAGTTTATTCAGTTATAAGTTACCTCAATTCTGCCACGTCCTCTAGAGAACAAGGAGAAATTGCATATCTATAAGAGTGCATACTTTGCTGTTGCACATTTCTTAATGTCTAAAGGTAAAGGAAACTTCATTTGTTAATAAAAATTGAAGGAGGAGAAGAAAAACATGTAAAATTATGAATTTAGAGTGAACTCTGTTTAGATTATGACTAGAGGTTAGTTATTCCTTGGAAAGTTTATGGAAGGTTTGATGAAATGTAGAATACTTCCAGTAGAGACTGAAGTAATTTAGGATAAATAGTTGTGTAAAGAGGTTTAAACAGCTCTTTATTACAGAAGTGAATACATTAAAAGAGAAAGAAAAAAAAAAAACTGTTAACATATTTCAAAAATCAAAAGAGTATTTAATTTCTGTATCAAGTACTGTCATGAAAGACACCTAAAAGATTCACTTTTCCATAAAATCAAGGTTTTAATTCTTTAGATTAGCTGGTGGTTGTGTTTTGTGCTTCTAGCAACCAGTATTTTTAACTGTTTAGTCAGTCAGCATGGTGTGCTGCTTGGTATGAGACATTTGTCATGGCCCTGTTGCATCCCCTCTCCACCCCAAGGAAAGTAGGTTACTGCAATTGGAGTTAGAAGTGTTCATGAGTTGGACTGCTTTTCAAGATTCAAGCTAAATTAAAATCTAACTCTATTCCCTGCATTTGTTTAAGTAACTTTATAATTCAAATAAAAAGGAATTAGGGTATATATATAATCTGTTATAGCCTACTTTGTTAGGCTATAACGGAATTTTTATATCATTTAATCTCTCAATTATCATATTTTATGACTATTCTGTATTTATGGGACTCACATTTCCTTTAAATTTTAAATCTTTATGGTTTGCTAAGTCTGTATTTGACAAAAACTCCTGCATGGAGGAAAAAAAAGTAGTTAAATCATCTAAAGCATACCTTAGGGGTATTCAAATTAACTGTACTGTGCTAGATAATGTTCCTTTTTGTAAAATTAGGCAGGCAATGGTTTTCACAGTTTTATCTTACTTGTAAACATGCTGCTGTTTCAAATTAATTTTTCTACTAAAAAATTAGCATTATGCAATATTCATTGTTCCATTCTTTTCACATTAAAAAAAAAAATCAATCTAGGACTCACCCTAATACACAACACACTGCTTGTGGTGTCTGTTGAAGGAATGGCTTTGACAGCAAAGTTACAAAAAATATTGTGAGGACCGTATTTCCAAGCAAGGAAGGTATAAATAGTGTCATATTTATCCAAATCAGAAACAGGAATTTTGTGTAATTAAAAAACTTAAAAATACAGGGAGACATGTTCTCCCTGTACACATGACACTTTAATATCTCAATTCCATCATGGGAGAACAAAATATCACAGTTAGTCAGAATACCCTGATTTTACCTAAATAGCACAAAAGTAATGAAAATCATAAAAATGAGAAAAGGTTCTTGTAAATTAAAGGATTGATTAAAAGAAAGCAATGAAATTTTCAAAGAAAACTAAAGCATTAAATATGTTTTTCATAACAGTTCTATTTAACAGGTCTAAGGTCCATCCTTGTACCCTTTTCATCCTGTGGATGGCTCACAGCGTTGACTAAAATAATTTCCCTGGTTGTTGAAGTTAAAACTATTTTCTTTACCTTAAACACACTGTCCATCTGAACGTAGGCTAACATGGACATAAAATGGTGCAGGTGATGTCATTGGGCTAGTAATTTCTTCATCATCATCATTGTCATCATCATCATTGTCATCATCATCACTTCACATTAACATAGAGAGAGAGACACAAGGAAGAATTCAAATTATTAGCTTTGAGAACTGAACTAAAAAAGTCTCTTCCCACAATTAACCTTCATATATTGGCATTAGAGATACCACCTTTAGTTCTGAAAGAACAGGAAAGAATTTATTTCCCCAGAAGATCATATTAATTCAGTAATATAAAGCTGCAGTTTGTGCCTGTGAACACTATCACTTCAAGAAAATTCAACACTTGAGAAGAGTTTTTATTGCATTTTTATCACTACGTGGCTGTGTGTATTTTTTTCTGAAGTTTTTATAGCTGCTTAACTCCCAATGAAAGAAGATTAAGGTTGGATGGTTAAGAACATATGACAGGTTGTAATGCAGAATTATTTTTTAAAAATTAGTGAAGATGTACTTAAACCTCTGTTGCTTAGAAACCTAATAGTTCAGCAATCTGTTCTCAGAACTTTACTAAGATCCTTTTATTGTGTCTCTGATAAATAAAATGTGGTTTATATTTTAGAAGAATTAGGGTAGTGAAGAACATGCAGGTATTAAGGAAAAAAATTAAGCAAAATGGTTAGTTGCTGGTTCCAACTGGTATTTTTAAGTATGTGTGGCTAAGGATCTCTGTCTTAAATTTGTGATCTTTCTGCAATTTTGTATTTATGGGGCTTATGCCTGTTCACAGTAATTCGTGTAGTTTACATTAGAACAAATACAAATGAAAATTTATTGACAAATGGGATACAGACTAGCAAATTTGGAAATTAGACACTGCTGATATTTTTCTGTAATGAAATTTGATATAGGAACTGTAATAGCCAGAAGTAAGTAGGATATCCTGTGATACACAATCTGAAATTCAGCAAAAACAAACAAAAATTAACTTCAATATTCTTGTAAAAGTTTCCATTATTTACATTATTTGTACTTTATTGAAGGCATCTTGTCAATACTAATTTTTCTTAGTCTTATTCAGAGATGTTTTCCTATATATGGAAAGTCTCTGTGCAGAACCAGAGTTGTGCAGAGCTCTTTCCTCTGTATCCCTTCCTTTTTCTATCTTCTCAAAAACTTTTTGGATTTTGGCTTTAACACCAGAATTTAATTTATTCGCTTTTAATGTCAAATAATTCTTATGCATGTAACATATCATTTAAAACATATCATTATTTGGTATTGCTACAACATCAAAGAATTTATAAATTTATTCTTTGCTCTCTCTTGTCATCTTACATTTTTTGCTCTTTCTCCTTGTAGAATCTTCTCTGATAAATAGAAGTGATAGTGCTTTTATTTACTGCCTTTATTTCCTGCAGTGAACAAACACTGCATGTTCATTAATCATTCAGTGACACAGGACATTGAGTATTGGAGCCAAAATTGTACACATTTCAAAGCAACCACTGCATTTTGCTTCTTTTTCTTAAATCAGTTTCAGTTACAGAGCTTTGATCACATTGCACTCAGAACAATCGGATTGTTTTCCAGAAGGAGTAGTAAGAGAAAAAAGTAACCTTTGTTATAACAAAATTTCAAACTAATAAAATCCTTAAAGTAAATTCAGTCTGTAAATGAGGACTAGGAAGGTCATAAGAAGTTACATTATCTGGCTTTAACCATCCCTTTAGTACACTGTGATCTAAAACAGGAGAAGGGTATGAAAACCTGCAGAGGTGTCTTCTGAAAAGGTGTATGCACATTTCACATACTTCTTGCTCTGTATCTTTCTTCTAAACAGTGAGGGTTAAAGCAGCTTCCAGTACAGATATGTAACAAATTCATGAACAAATCTGATAAAACATGTCTTTGAATAAGCTGTGAACCTAACTTGGTTAATGACACCTAAGATAACTAGTTTGTCAGTTGACCTAATCACACTGTCCTTTTGTTCTGCATCTGGTTTATTTTCTTCAGAAGTAACTTGGTACTTTCTCCCCCATCACACTCTACAAACATCCTCTGTATCTGCTTTTTGTTCCTTCTGAAGCCAAAAGGAGTAGTGATGCAAAGGAACACTGAAACTCCCATGTTTGGTCAACTAAGTCTGTATGATGCTCTTTAGGAGCAGCAGAATTATTTTCTAGCTGCAAAATCTGTTATAATACCACTTATTTAAACTTGATTTCCTGTCCACTTGTGATTTGATTATTTGACCTTAAATTGTTATGATTTTTTTTACAATAAAGCCAGTCTTACTTGCTGAGTTGATGCAGTAGAAAACCTATCTAGTTACATTGTTCAGCTGTTCACAGATAAAGTTGCATGGTTTATTAGCCAGTGAACATGCTGAATTCTAACTGGCTTGTTTAAATTTTTTTAAATAAAGAGGCACACCTTGTTTATCCACCTTTGTCATTCATACATCCAGCTGTGAGGCTCTCCAGCTTTTCAGTGTTATTTACTAGGAGAATTGAATACCATAACTTCTCAAATTTTGTGTACATCTCTGATCAAGATGCAGATTTGATAACCAGAACTTCACACACAGATACTTTGTTAATTGCTAAACTGATGAAAGCAACACAGCATTTCAAGGTAATCCCTCATCTCAATTTTTCTGTTATGTTAAATTTCTCACTTACTGCTCTTTATTTTTTCTTCATTTTGCAAAAAGTATTGCTTAAAGCGAAATGCACTTTTATAAAAATTGGATTTTACAAACAAATAGATCATTAATGTGTTTCCTGAAGTTTATTTATACGGAGTAACAAATGTTCAACACCACTGTTCTCTTTCTCTGACATATAGAAGAAAATCGTCATAAAAATTGTGTTGTGCTTAGTCATAAAAAATGTAAACATTGGCTAAACTAAATTTTAAGGAGATGTTAAGAAACTATGCAATTTGGAAAGAGATAATAGCAGTGAAAACCATGAAATGGTCTCTCCACCTATCGATAAACACACTGGAATAAAAGATTGTTTTTTTCCTGTAATCTCTCTATGGAAAAGATTTTGCTTTCATACTTAGAATTCTCAGTGCTCTGTTTTAAAGCTTTTAAACTTGAGTCTTCAAATGTTAGATCTTTCTTGATGTTTTATGATTAAAATACTGTCTTACATTATTGCAAATTATAGGGCAGATGTTCCATGTGTACCACTCAGAAAACTTAGTTTTTTATATAATAAAATAATTCCTCTACATAGAAATACGGAGATTTTTCTGTGAAACTGATTTGTTCATGGGTGAAATTTCGAGATCTGTCACTAATAGTTAAATACAGCTTATAAAATTACTGTAATTTTTTATTAAAATGAATTAAGGAAGGGGTTAGGAAAGAGAGGAGGCAGGCTCTAAGCATCAGAGAAATCTATCTTTTTGTCGTATTTCACTGCTCGGAGTCATAAAACTGCTTCAAGAACTAATCATCATTTACTGTGTATATGGACAAAGACTGGCTATGATGGCAAGTGTTGAAGGTTTGCTTCCGGAATCAAGATAAAAGTGGATTACTAGTGTGGGCACATGCAAATTAAATAAGGATAAAATATAACTGATCGACAAGTCTTTATTAGGAAAATATCTCTAGCAGAATCTCTCTTCTGATGAACCTGTAAAGGCAACAATTTCAGGTAAAGCTTTGAGAAATATTAAGTTTAGCTTAGGATGAGAAAAGCAAGGAAATGCTCAAAATGCTCCTTCCAGCCTGGTGAACTTTTTGACCAATGAACAGAGAAAATACCGACTGAGTCTCCAAAACATTAGGAGCTGTGCTTCTTATTGAGATCAGGACTTCTGCCATCCCTGCTCCCTTTGGAACTGCAAACCTCAGGTTCCTTAAAAAGGGAAGCAGAACAAAAGACAGAAAACAGTTAGGAAAAAAAGACCTCTTTTGTTCTAAATGCCAATGGCAGGAAATAAACTTCCACAATCAATTTAGAATTTGAGAATATTGTTAAATTTTTTTCTTCTGTTGTGCTGTCAGTTTCATAAATGCAAAAGAGTACTGTTTAATAATCTTGTATGCAAAGTTCATTAGAAGACAGCCTTTCACCATGGTAACAATAAGGTGCACTTTTAAAAATGTTGTGGTATTTTAGTCATCCAGTATTTTTCAGCTGGATCAAAGTGCTAACTTTGTGCTTGTGCATTTGTATACATCTTGTCCATAGGAAGTGGTTACAGTCCTGGCTATTGGAGTGTTGTTGACTGATGGCATATTGAAAGTCATTGCTGCTGTTCAACCTGTAATTTATTTGGTAATGATAGACAATATTTCACAGTGACAGGGAATCAATAATGGATATGTTAGGCTTTAACAATGTAAACACATAGGAGTTGCTTTCTTTAGAAAAATACCCTACTGTCTTTCTCCAACAATGATCCATATGGTGCTACTAAAAAAGAAAAGAACTCTGAGTGAACAAATATTAAATACTACAGACATAACTCTTTATTGCTCTTTTCCTATCAAGATAGCTTTTGTGAAAAGAGTATACAAGACTACTCACACAGAAAATATTGTTTTTATCATTTGCTTTTATTTTCTGTAAGGCAGACCTGGTAATTTTTTTTTCTTCCTTTGCATATGTCTTAAGCAGTTCCCTATAGCTTTATTAATGTCAGCTAATAGCTTTTGCTTCCTATCTCCTATAAATTACATTGGTGAAATAGTTTACCTCATTTCACATTTTAGTCAGAGCAAATTCTGGATATGTAAATTATCTTATATTTAATTAGCATTATTTCTGTCCTCTTCATTACACAGTTTGCAATGCTGTTCATTGTTTGACCTATAGTATCTTTTGTCCTCAAGCAGTGCACCCAGAAGTCACCCAAACCCTCATTTTTTCTGAACATGATTGAACTTGAAATATCTTTTCAAAATCTAGATTAATAGTAAATAATTTAAATTGAAGTTTTGGCAGGACCACATTTACAAGGTTTTGAAGTATTAAAAGTCTACTAAAAATTGCTACTCTGTCATCTGACTTTTTAGTCTTTATCTAAACCAGAAACAACATGGTTTTCTTTCATGTTTTGTTTGATTTTTTGTCATAAAAGGAGTAGGTGCTTTATTGGTAGACTTTATTTTAATGAATACTGCCTTGATTATTCCCTATATTAATCCATCTTTTATTTGCTATTTTATAGAGTGGGAAAATATGAAAAAGAGTTACCCACATCAAACCCATCTGTATCAGAGGCTCACTTCAGTAGCTTAAAGATTACTAAACCCCCCCCACTCTTACATTGGAAAAAGTCTTGATAACTTAAAAAAACCCTGTCATTTTCACTCCATTTAAATGTATCCATTTTAATAGCAAAACAAGTAGAGAAATTCCAGTGTGAACTCATTTTAGAGTAATGACCAACTATTATCAATATTTGACTGTATTTCATTTTTCAACTCTTTTTCCTATGGCATCCTTAATCCTGCTCCTAAAGGGACTTTGATTTAAGTACAGTAGAATGTTCAATGTTGAGTAAATCTCTGGTTTCATATCAGGAGATCTCCTTGGTTCAAAAATCTACTTTGTAATTAGTTTTTATTTATGCTGGGCAGCTCTGTTTTCCCATATATTAAAAAGCATATTGGCAAAGGAAATAACATCATTCCTTGAATGAAATTACAGCAATTAATGTAACAAGATTTTGTACCTTGAGAGTCATCTGACTTCCTCCAGTGACTTTATATTCCCATTCAGGGATTATTAGACCTAAGAGTTCTGGAGTTTAGATAAGAAAATAGAAATAGTGATTTTCAACAGTTTCTTACTATTCCGTCACCTATAAAAGACACTTGTAATTACTTTTCTGTTCCCTAGGACCACTTGTAGGAGTAAACTTCACTATTGGTGATGCAATTTAAACATGAAGGAAAAAAGCTGGATAAGCATTAAGTTGTTAAACTTGCTGCCACAAGACTATGTTGTTAAAGACTGTTGCAGGGATGATGGGAGTCTGGGATAAGCTTAGCTATGAAAACTTTGTTCCATTTCAACAAGCTTAAAAGAAGACCCGGTGATTAAAAAAAAAAGAAGAAGAAGTTTGCTTCTTTGTTGATTTGTATTTATTTACTTATTTACTTACTTATTTGGAAAAATTACTTTCTTAGGAAAAAATATGAAGTAATTATCTCTGATATTTGTACTGATAGGTTGCCAAGACATGTTTTGGGAATCGTAATGATTCAACATCTCGTTTGAAGGCAGCAGAAACAGAGACAAGCTTTCAGGTATTCCCTTTCAGAGTAATTGTTGGGGTTTTACTGAAAGGTCTTGTGAAATGCAGTTACTGGAAGTATACTTACACATTCTTCACCAAGTTCTCTCTCAAAAGAGAAGACTACTTAGTTCAGACTGACTGCATCTGATTGCAGTTCATCTGTTCAAAATGTTTTCTGGCTGGTAACAATTTGCAAACTATTAAATATTTGAAGAACTAGTAGTCAAATAACAGTCTGATAGTGTGATGTCTATAGCTCTGGAAGCAGGAGCAGAGAGAGATTTCCAAAATAATTGTATATATAATCGTTACAATATATATATCATATGCAATTATATGAAGCTGTATGCACCATCAGACTTATATGGTTTTCCTCTGTGAAGGTTGTTAAATATGCTTCCTTTAATAGAGATCAGAACCCTTTTCTAGGCACAGTTGGCAAATATCATATTCTGCTGCAATAGTTTATGACTGGTACATGAGTTTAATAGAAATACAGCTCTATGTGCACTATTGCCATGGATTTTTTACATACTTCTCTTATTTTTGCTTATGTATATATGTATTCTTTACACCATGTTTACACTGATGCGGTTTTCACCTCTGCAGAAGCTGCACAGCCCTCCATGGACTAAACCTGAAGATAAAAAATCACCTGACAAGAAAAAGAAAAAATATGAAGAATCAGTTAGTACACAAGAAAAAAAACTCTAAATGTTACTGATCTAGATCAAAAAATGTCAATCACTTTCTTCCATCCTTGTATTCTGTTAGCACAAAGGCATGAGGTGTCCCAGGTTTCTAAAGCATGCGTTTTTCACAATTTTATGAATGTCTGTAAATTAGTCTAGAACAGACCAATTAGTACCTTCCAGCAATAATCCAAGATGGATGTTTGAAGAAATACTTTGTAATGCAGTCTAGTTTTTGAACTCTTGTTCTACTTTATCAGCAATTGTATACTATAAATTACCCTCTTTGTAAACATCATTCATTCTCAAGTATTTTCTCAGTCTGTTCTATTTCATGTAATTTTATGGCAGATTAGGTTTTAAGATTAAGGGGCAGTCAGTGTGTGTGGGGGGGAAATATCTGTGTAAGCATATTTGAAATACAATTCCTAAGTGCAACTGTAAAAAGAGAACTGTGCGTGGGGGTCCATGTATACTTAACTTTCAGTAATTCCATTTCAAATCTACTTACTTACACAATAAAGTATGTTTATTTTGTTCCTTTTTTCCTCACTCCTCTCTTAACTAGTCCATTTTTGAGCACTGAAAAGCTGAGTTTAAGGGATGTAGATATAGATCATTACTTTGGGGATTCAAGCAAAAAAAATTTGCAGGTGGTCCAGAGTTACAGTTTCATAGCTTGGATGGCAGCCATGGCAAGTCAGTTTAATCCCTTATATTTGTGCTGATCTCAACAGGATAAAATATACTTTAAAGGGCAAAGCCTTATTTTGTCCAATGCAGTTGGCCTTTGATCACTCCATCAGGGAGGAGCATATTGATTGGAGTAAGCTCTGTCACTCGTGGATTCTTTGAGTTTCTCCTTAGTCACATACTCTATGACAAGAAAGCAGAAGGAAAGGGAGGAGAAGGAAGAGAGAATATTTGTCTGGGTGTCAGTATCGGTCTAATTTAAGAATTTAAATCCCATATCTAGTAGAAACAGTAAATTGCCTGATGCAGTGCTATGCTTACCCTAGCAAGAAGTGCTTTAAGCAGTTGTACTTGTAAACTTCCACCTTTGTCTTAATGCCCACAGCAGCACATTTTTTTACTGGATTTGAAGTAGTTATAATAATTTGCTTTTTCTTGCTTTGTATCAGTTTAAAAGCAAATAGATAAATCTTTATTTCACTTAGTGGTGCTCTGTCTTCAGTTTTAGCATTTAAGATTTTACTTCTTCTTCAACAGTCTCCTTCAAGACCTGCCTTTTCCTTGCTGGTATTGAACAGTCTTCTACCCTGCCACTTTGTATATGCTCCTCTTCTCAAAGGTAGGTAGTTGCAGAATCGTAGGTTTCTCTGCCTCAAGAAAATACAGTTTTAAAAAGAAAAAAACCTCATGAGCTGACCAAATGATGACAAAGTACAGCTTGACCAAGTCACACTATAATTAAGGAAAAGACTATCCATGTTAAGGGCCAAAAGAAGTGAAATCATAGCCACACAATTAATCAGAAAAGAGATGTGGCTTTTAGCATCTGATCCTAAACCTTGCTGAAGACAGTCTGCTGTCTTTCAAAATTTTCAGTGAGCAAGGGACTTGTGATCTTGCCATATCTACAGCTGGCATTAATTTCTAGCAATGCCAAAAGCAACATTTCTTTGCATATGACAATCCTTAACTGAAAAGGTCACTGAAACTCTGTTTCAGTCATCTGTCAAGAAAGGATCTCCACCCCACAGTGGTTGAAGCCTCCAGCAGGACAAAAGCCTGTAAGCACGATGCTTCCTGTAGCTTCAGAAAGAAATCTTTGTCAATAGGATCCCCTTCATCAGGCAGCCTGTAATAGATACCAACCACAAGGTTCCTTTGCTGCCTTGGTCACTGATTCTTACCCACAGGCTTTTGACTTGCTCATGGCTGTTCTTCAAAGACAGCTCCTCACACTGAATCCACTTCTTGATCTAGAGGGCAATCCCTCTATCTCTCCTTCCTCTCCTGTATCTTCTGACAGGCTGTAGCTATCAATAGTGACACGGGATTCATCCCACCAAGTTTCAGTAATGCAACAAGGTCATACGTTTCTAGCAGCACTCTGGCTTCCAGCTCTTCCTGTTTTTTGCCTGTGCTGCATTCATTGGTGTAAAGGCACCTCATCTTGCCTGTCAGCCATGTCACATTCCCCCTTTTTTCCTTTGACATAATTTTCTGGTGTTTTCCCTGTTGGATTTTATTGCCGTAGGAGTCCCCAGATTGTCCCCATAAGACTGCAAGTGCATGCCAGTGTGGCTCACTTCAATGTCATTGGGGTGGGCTATCAATTTTACTCCCGATACATGCTTGCCTCCCCAGGGCACATCTCTCCCATCCTTATTTTATTGCCTTTCCCCTTCAAAGCTACTTTAAATCCCTCAATCAGCCCTGCCAACTCAAGGGATAGAATGCCTTTTCTCCTTTTAAACAGATGAACCCATCTGTCTCCATCAGGTCTGATGCTATGTAAATCACTCCATGGTCAAAAAAACCCAAATTCCACCAATGGCACCAGTCTCTGAGCCATACATTGAACATGTGGGTTCTCCTGTTCCTTTCAGCATTCTTCCTTCCTACTACAGGACTTGAGGAAAACACCACCTGTGCTTCTGTTCCTTCAACCAGTTGCCCCAGTTCTCTAAAGTTATTTATGATTGTTCTAGGACTTCTCTTGACAACCTTGTCACTGCCAACCTGGACAACAAGCAGTAGGCAATAATCAGAGGGCTGAATCATTCCAGGGAATCTCCTGGTAACACCCCTTACCCACATCCAAGGAAGGCAGCAGACTCCCCTGTGGGATGGCATATGGGGCCCACAGTTCCCCTCAAAACAGAGTGGCCCAATACAACTTTCTTTGTTTACACAAAGAGTTTTGAAAGCTGTGATCCTTCTGGCTCACTGGCCTGTTCCAGTTAAACCCCCAGGCAGACCTTCTCCAATATCACCTGCCTGACCCTCATGTTCAGAGCCTCATACCTGCTGCATAAGAGCACTTGGGAAGGTAAGAGAGGGTGGAGGAGATTCTCCTTCCTCCCTGAGCTGGGACCTTTTTCCATTCCCCTTCATGTTTTAGGTCTTCTCCTTCTGCCTGATGGTGAGAGGATTGGGGCTCCCACAACCCTTGTTGAGCATCCATCCACTGCATTTCTTCAGGGCGAGAAGAGTGTGATTCCACCAGTTTATTTCACTTTCTCACTCCCTGACACTCCTCAGCCTGATTAAACTGGGGATTTTTCTCAAAGACATCTTAAACACACATACACATATAGAAAAAATAATTCTCAAAATACATAAAATAGAAGACACACAAATAAAATAGGTATTTCTAGATATTGCAAACTGCTTTGAGATTTTTCCAGAAATTCATCCATCTCTAGAATTTCCCGTTAAGAAATCAAATTTGCACTTTTCTTCCAACAAGTAAAGAAACAGCACTAATAGTTCACATGCTGCTATAACACCTTTTAATATGAATGTTTGACTTTAAAAAAAAGAAAGTAAACTCTCTGTCCTAAGTTACCTAGGTGGCCCCAAAAAATTGTGTATTTCATATCAATCCATGCAGTCTGTTTACTGTCTCTGTAAGACCCTGCAACCGGGAAGCAAACCTGTGTATTTTACCCTGGGTTCACGGAAGGGAGCCAGGGCAGGGGGGGAGGGGGTGGCATTACTTTAAAAACAGGGTACAGAGAAGCTCCCAGCTCTCTTTTGTTCTCTCCAGGCTCCCCAAGGGGGTTGCCTTGGGCAGGTCTCCGAATTCAACCCGAGAAGATGCACTTCTCAATCCAGAAGTGCTTCAGAGTGGGTTTACACCACCTTCAATGTTTGTTTCCCTTTTTTATTTTTTTTCTGCCACTTATCAGCTCCTGTGAAGCAGGAGGGGTTGTTGTTTTTTCTCCGTGGGCTCTGGGGAATTTCAGAATACCTTCAACTCCTGCTGCCTGCTGCTTTGCCAAGGAGGGGTCAGACCTGCCATTTTCCAAGGTGGACTTGGACCCACTTTTCACGAGTTTTCCAGACACCACTACCTGCAGGTCCAGCCCTGTCACACTGAGGAGATGTCAGACCCTACAACTGCCAGGAAGTTTCTTCCAGCATTTTCAGCAGCACCAGAGACTTTTGGACAAGAATAGTTTTTTCCAGGGTTTGTTTTGTCCCTGTTCCCATTGGTTGTTGTTTGGCGGGAGGGAGTGTTCTGGGACCATGGAGGTTCAGTTGCTGCATTGTTTTCCATCATATTCTCTTGGAATTGTGAGCCGGAGAAGGTAGCTCCTTCACCATCTTTTCTTCATATGGGCCACTAAGGCAGCTGCCATTTGGTTCCCAGAGAGGGGGCACGTGGCTCAGCACCTTTGTTGCTAGTGGGTTTTGCTGTTATCTTGGTTGTTAATTTTTAGTAAACTGCTATTTTTTCACTCATATCTTCTTGCATTCACCTCTCCTTATTGATGAAGGGGAAGTGGTTAAAACTAAGGGTAGGTAACTAATTTTGGAGTGTCTGCCCTGTAAATTGTCTTAAACTAAAACACTGTCTTGTTCCTTTATTTATATATTCACATTATAAAGTAGTGTGTTATATCATTTGTCCTGAAATCCTTACAGAGGTGAGACAGGTTTCCCAAAGCCATAAGGTCAGACACAGAACTTAGTGTATCATAGGTTTAATAGTCCAAGAGTCAGTGAGATTGGGATAAATACATATTACAATATTGGCTTATCGCAAATATCAAAATGAATGCTATGTGTATGAGGTTCATTCTTACAGAAGTAGCTTTGCTGTAAAGATACAACAATAACTAAATGCCTTTGTTTTTCTTTTGCAACTAACTTAGATATAGTAGTGAAATAGCTGTTTTAGAATATTTATAGTTGACTTACAATAATTAAACCACCTGCTTAGCTGGGTAACATCCAAAAAGCAGGCATGGCCAGGATCCCTGCCAGACACTCCCATCAGCAGCTGTCACCTGCTGGAGCCACCAAACAGAGAGAAGATGCACGACTCGCCAAAAGAATTGCACATGCTCTAAAAAGGGGAACAAGGGAGGAGCTATGCAAAAACATTCCTGAAACATGCAAACTAATTTGAAGAAACGCATGAATATGCGTATTTGTCTATGAATATGCATTTTGGTGATGCAATAACTATGTAACACTTGGACCCGGTAATCACAGTGTGCTTTTGGCTGAGGGCCAAGCATCCAGTGCTGTTGATTTGGCTTTATTGACTTCGTCCCCTGTTGTCCTTTATTAAAACTTTTTAGGTTCAAACAGGAGAATGGAACTTTGTTTTTCACAGAGATCCTCCTTCCATTCATATTAATAGAGATTCTTTTTTAAGTAGAAAAGTCATTCCTTCTGACCACTTTGTAACACTTTCTTCTGAACTGGATCGCCACCTAAAGTTTTGGCAAAGTAATATCTGACTATGGATGAGATTTCACTCCAGAATTTTTAATTTACATGCAGATGCATATATATATATATATATATATATATATATATGTCTATATATATATGTCTATATATATATAAATGTCTATAGGTATGTATATCTATATTTACATGTAGCTTTTTGTGTATATATGGTTACAAAAACATATGGAAATAGATACAAATGTACAGGATGAGAGATTAATTCAAAGAAGTCTACTAAACAAAAGAAAAAGAAAAAATAAATAGAAGTTCAAAGTTCGAAACAATTTCCAGGAGCGAGAAAGCAGTCAAGGACAACAAGAGACCAACATGGCTGAGTAAGGACTTGCTGGTCAAACTAAAGAGAAAGAAGCAAATTCTCAGACAGAAGAAGCTAGGTCTGGTGATCTGGGAAGAGCATGGAGACAAAGTATGATTGTGTAGGGAGGGAGTGAAGAAGGCCAAGGCAAAGCTGGAGCTGAACCTGGCAAGGGCCACAAAGAATAACAGGTAAGGCTTCTGCAGAAATGTTAATCAGAAAAGGAAGACATAAGAAGGTGTACTGATAAACAGCACCAGAAAGCAGGTAGCAACAGATGACAGGAAGGCTGAGATACTCAACATTTTTACCTTAGCCTTCAATGGCAACCTCTGTCCCACAATTCTCAAGTGGTTGGACAGCAGGACGGGGACTGGGAAGCAAATTTCCTCCCACTGTAAGAGAAGATCAGGTTCCTTAGAACGCCTGAGGAGCCTGAATGTACACAAGTCTTTGGGACCCAATGAGATGCCCCCCAGAGTCCTGAGAGAATTGGCTGATGTTATTGTCATGCCACTCTCCATAATAGTTGAACAGTCATGGCAGTCAGATGTAGTCCCAGCTGACTGGAAAAGGGGAAACACCAAACCTGTCTTCAAAAAGGGTAGAAAGAAGGACCTAAGGAAGTACTAACCTGTTGGCCTCACCTCTGTGCTGGGAAGATCATGGAACAGATCCTCCTAGAAGCTATGCTAAGGCACATGGAGGACAGGGAGGTGATTTGGGACAATCAGCACAGCTTCACCAAGCACCAGTCCTGTTTGACCAACCCAGTGGCCTTCTGTGATGGGGTGACTACATCAGTGCACAAGAGAAGGGCTACACATGCCATTTTTCTGGACTTCTGTAAAGCCTTTGAGACATTTTTCTACAACATCTTGCTCTCTAAATTGGAAAGAAATGGATTTGATGAATGCATTGTTAGATGGATAAGAAAGCACTGCAGTGGATGAGGATGCAACAGGAGCAGCTGAGGAGCCTAAGGATCCCAAGGAGGTAGAAACCTAGTGGTGGGACAGCTCCGAAATCTAGAGGCTCCCCCTGTGTTGCTGCTAATAGTTTCTCCCCATGTTACCTCATCTTGCTGTGTTAATCCTCCTGTGTTTGTTAGCCCATTGGCCTCCCCACCCCTTTACCCCTTATATGTATTTGTTCTGGCAAGTTCTTCTTACCTCGATGCCCCATTGGTCCCTGGTTCTCCCTCCTGTCCCCTCTCCCATCGGCCACTGTGATGTCACCCCACCTTGTCTCCACCCCCTAGCCCTCAGATTATTGGTTATTGATGCTCTGCCCACCCCTTGTACCCCTCGTCTAAAACCCTATGCCCTTCTTTGTTATTTGTCCCTGGAACCCTCTGAGTGTGGATCTAATAAACCCCTTGGAATTCTACACAAAGAACCCCTCCCACCCCTTTATCTCTGGAGACACTGCAAGACTTTGTGTGTGAGTGGCTGCTTGTATCCACCTGCAAGGGTGTGACTGAGTGTTTGTGTATGGGCTGGGTGCCATGTCCTTCCCAAAGTGTCCCTTGTGGAGTCACTCTGGCAGTGCCACACAGCCCCTCAACTACCCCACACCACATTAAAAAAGTGATTGGACAGTCTTATCCAGAAGATAGTGATCAATGATGGATATCAGTGACAAATGGTGTCCCTCCAAATGGGAGCCATACTGGCACCAGTGTTATTTAATATCTTCAATAATAACACAGATGAAGGAGTCAAGTGCACCCTGAGCAAGTTTGCAGATGTCAAGCTGAGGGTGCAGTGACACACATGAAGGATGGGATGCTATCCAGAAGTACCTGGAAAAGCTCAAGAACTGGGCCCATGGAAATCTCATGAGGCTTAACAAGACCAAGTGCTAGTGCTGCACCTCTGTTGGAGCACCCTCCAGTATCAAAAGGGTGGGGGATAAACAGATTGAGGGTGGCCCTGGCCAGAAGGACATGAGGGTGAGTGAAAGGCTGGACATGAGCTGGCCATGGGCACTCACAGCCCAGAAAGCCAACTGTGTCTGCATCCAAAGAAGCACGGGCAGCAAGTGAAGGAGGGGATTATTCCCCTCTGCTCTGGTGAGATCTCACCTGCAGTGCTACATCCAGCTCTGGGATCCTCAGCACAAGAAAGACATGGACCTCTTGGAGTGAGTCCAGAAGAGGGGCACCAAGATAATCAGAGGACGGAGCACCTCTTCTTTGAGGAAGGGTTTAGAGAACTGGGATTGTTCAGCCTGGAAAAGAGAAGGCTGTGGGGTGACCTGATCATGGCCTTCCAGAACCTGAAGGGAGCCTACAAGAAAGACCGAGAGGGACTTCCTATAAGAGCAAGTAGTGTCAGAACAAGGGGAATGGATTCAAACTAAAAGAGAGTGGGTTTAGATGAGATACTAGGAGAAAGTTCTTTGCTGTGAGGGTGGAAACGCAGTGGAACAGGTCAGCCAGGCAGTCTGTGGATGCTTCATCCCTGAAGTTGTTCAAGGCCAGGCTGGATGGGACTCTGGCCATACTTGTCTAGTGAAAGGTATTGCAACTAGGGTGGTTGGAAAGTCCCTTCCAACCCAAACCATTCTATGATGAATCTATGATTCCACTAATAATTTACATTATGTATTTTATGTTAGTATACAATAATATTGTATGTATACTACAATACAGTATAGATTATACTATGTAGGTATTCTAGACTATAAATTTTATTATATAGTATTACTATATAATATTAGATTATATTTATATATTAAAGCTATATATTTTAAATAGTACTTATTTCCAGTCATATTTTACATTATATATAGGCAGTTATATATATATTATATTATAGTATATAGATAATATCATCTTATATAGTGTATAGCGTCAACAATTCTTTATATATTTGTCTATATAGGTCTAATTATGTATGTTATATTGATATGTAGAAAAATACAGAGATATAAAATATTTACATACAGCTGTTAAATAAAATATTAAAAAACATACATGGGCTATTAATTCTGTCTTATTTAGAAAAATTAAGACTGGCTCAGAACTATTTTAAAGCTGCTAATTGCAAGTGAAGACAAATAAAGCCCAATATCTAGCATGTCAAGTTGTTTGATAAAAATTTTATTCATTTACATGCATGACTGAGTAAATACATTTATTTCATTACTATTGAATTCTACCTCTGCTTGTTCAGAATAAACAAGGTAGTGCAGAAGCCAAGAATTGATTTCCCTGCATCCTCTGAATTAATACTATTTTCACTATGAAAAATAATTTTAAATGTCGGATGGGTGTTGTAATTATTGCAGAACCCCAGGGAAGGAACAAAGAATGTTTCCATTCCTTTGAAATTCATCACTGAGATTTTTATTTCATGTACTGAGATATTAACTAAGATTCATTTAAAGTTTACTAAGACACCTACCTGATAGAATGATAGTGCAAATTTCTAGATGTTTTTAGCTTACAGTCTCACAGTTTTTCAGAGTTGAAGAAAATTAAATTTTCAGAAAAGCAGTACCTTTAAAACAAATAGCCTTCAGAATGACAATTATCCTAGATTTTGTGTAATGATACACTTTTCTCCAAAGAAGTGGGTACCAAATTGTCTGATTTCAGGGTTTTGTTTTTTTTTTTCCTGTTACAGTTTAATATATATGGGTTTACAGACTTAAACATTTAAACCTCTTAGATATTTACATCCCTGAGTAAGAGAGGTATTTGATTTTGGGGATATTTATGCACTTGGAACCCATCTTTATTTCTTCAACATGAGACATCAAAGACAGAACAGAATTTTCTGGGTGAGAATTTTTCAATTTTTACAGTATAAATGGCAGAATTTAAAATTTTAATACAAACAAACTCAAAAATTCAATATAAATTTGACCACCTAGAATTTACCTCTGGTTAAACAGGTTTCCAATTTAGATTTCTAAACTTAAAACCAAACAAATATGAGACTTACACTTTGTCTATAATTCTCTACTAACTCTACTGAGTTAAGTATTATTATTGATTAACTATTATTTTTATTATGGTTATTATTAACCTATTATTATACTAGATGATCTTAGAAGTCCCTTGCATACAAACCAAATATAATTTCCAAGGAAGAAATTGTTAAGTAATGATGATAATTAGACTGAATTAATATACACAAAATAATCCCCAAACTGACCTGTTTTCATCTAAGTTCCATTATGTAACTGAGGAAGAAGGCTGGGTAGTTTTAATTAAAAGTGCTTTTTAATCACTGTAAAGTGCTAAGCTAAATAGTGGTTTTACAGATGTTACAACAATTGGGATTCCTACTAATAGAATATCCATTACTTTTATAGAGTTAATGCACTCCAATGTATAAGCCTTAGCAGCTTCTAAGATGACCCATTTCTTAGGTTATTCATATGCAAAGTTAATATGTTTTTGAGCAAAAACTAACAGTTTTAAAAAAATCTTCTTATGGGTGCTATTGTTCTGCAGATGTGACAGACAAAGGCTTTCTTCAAGTAATGAAATTATATCACTTCCATCTTTTCCTGTGCAGATGAGATTAAATTCATGGATGACTCAAATGTTTAGCTAAATTTAGTCCCAGATGAGTCCTGTTTGCAGGGTATAATAACCTTAATATCATAGGCCTGTACATGATAGGACAAATGTCACTACATCAGAAATGAATTTTTCACTGCCATTCCTTTTTGCACATATGACAACTTTATATTTAAAGGTCTGTTGAAATAAACCTAATATTTTAGTTTGCATCTTGTCTTACTTTTGCAACCCACAGTGTACTGAAAGGGCTTGCTTACACCTTTCCACCTTTCTCATCTTCTGACGGACTTGGGCACTAAAAAAGGAGGCTGAAGCTCAATTTATTTCATGCCTAATATGTGAGATCTATTTTCTTATTATTTCTGGATCAGGACATAACATCTTTGTCTGAAATAATGCAGTCAGTGGTCTTAAAAATGTTTAGTGATTGATGCATGTGTCTCCTTGCTTTCCTTATTTCCTTCTCCCTCTCTCAAATGCTTTTCTAGCTAGGAAAAAGTGTGCTTAAAGAAAGAAATGCACTCCCTCTGTGAAACATACTGGTTTGAATTATTATATAGAGGAAAATAATTCACTAACTTAGAAAAACCTACCTAAGGAAAGCCAAAAACAATTATGAAGAAAATAATTTTCTTCCCCTGGGTTTGCAAAACTTTTAAGGTATCCATGTTGCCCTGTGATTCTATTTTTTTTTTTTTAATGTCTGAAGGGCAGAATAATTTTATGGAGATGTTTTGCCTTTTGTTTACACAACTGGAAGCAAGGAAAATAGCCACTGTCTCTAATTGGCCCAGCCTTTGCCAGTAGCACGTCCCTGGGGCTCCCTGGCAGTGAGGAGCAATGGGGTTCCCTTTTCTCCCCCTGGTCTGCCCAGAGGCACCAACCCTGCAGCTCCAGGTAAGTCAGGAAAGAAAGATGTCAGGAAACAAGACAATGCCAAGTTTTATTTTGTTTAAGTAGCTGTACTACTATATATGAAGTACAGGTCCTGCATTTACTGTATCTGGGTGCTACTAGAAAGACAAATAGTAAATTAAAATTAATAGAGTCAAAAAAATTTGTGTGAACAAATTAACAAAACTGTAACACCTGTATCAAAAATAAAAATTACACTACAGAGATGAGGCATTAATGAATAACATCACAACAGCTATGCAGGAGAGTGATAGTTTATTGCTTCTGAAAAACACCTGTGTTCATTTTCCTCAGGCCACCCTTGAGCTCCTGGTTCATCAGGCTGTAGATGAGGGGGTTCACTGCTGGAGGAAGAACTGAGTACAGAACTGGCAAGACAAGATCCAGGGATGGGGAGGAGATAGAGGATGGCTTCAGGTAGGCAAAGAGGGAGGTGCTGAGAAACAGGGAGACCACGGCCAGGTGAGGGAGGCATGTGGAAAAGGCTTTGTGCCGTCCCTGCTCAGAGGGGATCCTCAGCATGGCCCTGAAGATTTGCACATAGGAGAATACAATGAACACAAAACAACAAAAGCTAAACAGCCACTAACCACAATAAGCCAGATTTCCCTGAGGTAGGAGTAGGAGCAGGAGAGCTTGAGGATGTGTGGGATTTCACAGAAGAACTGGCC
>JAHLSL010000072.1:6956055-6966836 GCA_025920805.1 Petroica traversi | reverse complement strand
CGAGGCTGCGAGGCTGCGTCAGGGCCTGGAGCATCTCGGTGCCCGGGAAAGGCTGAGGGAGCTGCCCCGCCGGGAGGGAGACGCAGCTGAGAGGGCCCCCAGCCCTGCTGTCCCCGCGTGTCCCGTGAGGGGACGGTCACAGCCCGACCCAGCAATGGCAGCGGCACGGGCAGGGACTGAGCCCAGCAATTCCCCCTCACAGGAGGCAGAACTGCCCTGGGCAGAGACCGGAGAGGCTGTGCAGGCTCGTTCCAGAACAGTCTGCTCTCACTCCGCTGCCATGTGCTGGAGCACGGAGGTGGCACAGCCGAGCCATCGGTCCCTCCCAGCCCGCCCGGCTCCGGGATGTGCCCATCGCAGCCTGGCCGGAGCTGCTGGGGCCCAGCCCAGGAGGGAAGGAGGTGTGGAGTGAGGTGATGCCGTGTGGGAGCCTCGCTGGGCACCCTGTGCCAAACCTGCCGTGCACCGGGACAGTGGCGCTGGTCAGGGAGCAACACGAGGCAAGTGAAAGCACCTGAGTAAATTCGTATCTGGCTGTACATACTTTGATAAGATAAGGTTGGGAAGGTAGAGGTGGATAGAGCGTTCCCCAAGAGCAGCAATACTAAGGAGTTTCCAGCTGAGAACATTTCCAGCAATGGTGTTGGTAATCAGTCCATAATTACAGTATGGAAAACCGTTTGTGAAGAGTTTAGAAAGGGGAATTTGGCATGGGAGGGGATGAAATTAGGCCCAGGTAGAAGGAAGAGTGTCAGGAGGCAGAAACACGCGGTCAGTGCTCAGGAGGGGTGGTCAGGCACAGGTTTTTAGGGGCAGGGAGGGAACAGGAGTACAGGTGATGTGGCAGCAGAGGCTGGAGCAGGAGGGAGCCACTGCCTGCCTGGGGTAAAGCCTGCAATGCCTGGAAACAGGGCTGGAAACTGGGGGAAGGAGGAGAGTGGGCGTGAGAGCAGCCCTGAATGATGGACAAGATCCTCGTTCAGCTCAGGAGGGCTCTCGTGGTGCTTTGCACAGTGTGACAGCTGTCAGCAGAGAGCTGGGGAAGAACCATGAGAATCTACAAAGTTTGTGTGAAAAGATTGATGGTAAAGCTAAAATTCAAGCAGTCAGGAGGAAGGAGAAAAGGAGACTTGAGGTAATTTTTCTCCTGTGTGTACAGAGTGAACAAAATGAAACAGAAGTTGATGGTAATAGTCTTAATATACTTTTGCAGAAATGGGTATTGTTTCTCTCAATACAGCCACTGGAAAAATCAGTAAAATCACTGCATTGTAGGAGACTAAACACTTCACACCAGAGGGGAGACAATTAGCACTCCCAAGCTGAATAGGTTTAATTGCATGTATTGTGCTGCTCCTTCAGGTCAAAATTGTGCCCAGATTCATCCCAGTACCAGCTCAGGAGCAGTGTCACACTTGGCTTTTATTCAAATACAAAATAATTAAGACAACTATTGATGGTTTTACACACAATGTAATTAATTATATAATAAATACAAGTAAGTTAATCAGCATTAAGACCACTGTTCTCACAATGGTCTTTAAAACCCACTGAGCCACCCAGCTCCTGTGCTGTTCAACACTTCATCACCTGCCAGCATTGGTACTTGTTGAACAGTCAGTGCCACCACCTTGCAGGGACAGCTTCCCATTTTATGCTCTTTGCTTTGTTGAAATCCCACTCAATGGCTGAGTTTTCAGATCTAAACTTCTGGATTAAAAGTTGCAATTTGGTTTTCTCTCTCCGGTTCCAATGTATTTCCCTCTGAACAGTAACAATCAGTCTATAAGGAAGATTTAATTGCCACAATGCCTGAAGAGAGGGGGTAAAATTGGAGGAACAGAGGAGGAAATGATGCTGAAAGTTCCTGTGCTTGGCACTAGATACTTTCTTTGCCCATGTCTCCTGCAGCATGGACAGGGGAGGTAATAAATATGTTCTAAAGCAGGGAAAAGTTGGATAAGCAGTCCTGTCCCTGCACACCCCGTTCCTGCTGATCCTGGTATTAGCATTTGCTCAGCTCTGGAATGCCAGCCACTGAAATCTGTCGCTGAAGTCATCCCTGCACTGCACTCAGCAGGCAATCTGTCACTGAATTCATTCCTGCCAAGATTTCAGTCCTGCCTTCTACTTGGGAGCCTGATAGACCCTCAAATAAATATTATTGATTAGTCATTATTTTTTACTGTTGATATGCAGAAGGTTGGGGAGCTTTCAGTTGGATTTCTACTCAGTCCACTGGAAAATCTGTTTGGTTATAGTGTTTATGCTGGCAGCGAGGTTCTTCATTGCAGGCTGAGGTTAAAGCCTCAGATTTTATCAAAAACCCAAAGCAAAAGTGAGACCCCTGAACCTCAGAGCACACAAATCCTCACCAAAGAGAGCAGCTGGGGACCTGGGGCTGAGTTTGAATTCACATTCCATACATAAATAAGCCAAGCTTTGGGGTCTGAGTGGTTGTCCCAGCTTCAGCATCCTCCTGATGGGTCAGAGGGGCTGAACTGCTGGGGCTGTGACACCCAAAATGTGCCCAGGGACAGGGCATTCACTGGTGCCAAACGTGAGCTCCCTTCTGCCCTGCATTAAAGCAGCTCCAGCCCTGCTCTGAACTGATGGCAGCCAGGAAGCAATTAAAGCTCCTGCTCCTGCCAGATGATTGAGTGCTTGCACACACAGATTCCTAAGAAAGTATAATAGAGAAAGTGCATTAGCAGAGTATTTGTGCCTTCATAGGAAATGAATATGGATGTAATTAAGAAAAGCTGATTTATGTGGAACTGTAAAGGCAAGGACATAAAATGAAAAATTCTCAGTAAATGTCAAGTCAGTGTTTTGTGGTGGCCAAAACAAGGCAAGGAGAGTATTGCAATGGTATTAAGGAACTGAGAATTAAAATGTCAGTATATAAATCCCTAGTACATGAATATTTAAGACATTATATGGAATTCCAAGCACCTGATCTCCAAAGATTACAGGAGTGCTGTTTGCTACAGTCTGTTATAACATTTTGAGAACAGCAAAATCACAAGGCTTTTTTTGCTAGGAAAAGCCAAATGGTTTCCATGGAGTGTGTGGTGAAATGTGTGTGTTTGTTATCCCACTAAGGCAGGAGAGCCTTGAAGTTCTTTATGCTCCCCTGTCTGTGGGATCCATGGATTAATTCCTTTCAGAGAGGCTTCCTACAAGCAGGTGGGTGCAGGAGATGGAAATCAGATTTTCTTCTTCCAGGCACTATTGTGGTGTCTGCTCATGTCCTGCTGCCACAGAACTCTTGGGTTTGCTCCTTTATAGCACTTTTTTCCTGATAAATCCATCACCTTTAAGCACAGTGAGAATTTCACCTATTTTCCTAAAACCTGACTGTTGCTCTGTCACACTGCAAACTTTCACACACTGCAGCACACAAAATCCTCCTTTCTGCACCCTAATTGATATGTGAAAGCACCTTCCTCCCAATGTGATCTCATCAAGAAATGAAGAAATTTTACCAGGTAATTTTCAAAATTAAAAAGTAGCCATGGACCTTCTAAAAGCTAAACCCTAATTCACAGCAGGAAGATGATGAATAATTCATATACTGGACTTCAGTTATATATCCCTACATAAAAATGAGGAAAAGATGAACTTCTTGAAGCTTAATTTGCATTCTAGCACATGATCAGCATTATGTAAATTTAAATAAACATCTAAACCCTCATTATTTGGTCATTAAAAACTTTGTAACTATTTTTAACTTAAAATAATGCTTCTTGCTATGAAACCTCCAAATGAGACATAAATAGAGAAGACCTATTTACTGCAGATTTCACTGGCCCTTAAATCCAGAGATGTACCTCTGTGTATATTATTGCTCTGATTAGTCTGCAGCAAATGAAATTATAGGTAATTTTCTGAAAAAGCACAGGCAAATGTCACAAAATGTACAGTTCAGTCACTGTGATCCAGTTACATGTGGATTCAAGACCTGCAGCTACATCTTTTATTATTTTAAAGCAAATTAATCTGAAACATTTCCTTTGGACAGTCAGCGAAGGGAAACTATCAGAGCCTGTACAACTCCACAGAGAACAGAGGAATGGCTCTAAAGCAGTCCACTAGAAAATAGCCCTTATTCAAAGTTTTATTTATTTTTATCTAGGTGATGACTCTGAAATGTAAATTTATCATTTATCTACAGACTTTCTAGTGTGCATCTCGTGTGCTGAAGGAATGCAGACAAACATGAGCCAAACAGGCAGCTTTTTTAAGACACTTGTTGCTTCTCCTGTCACACCACTGATTTTCTGATCCAGGTATCCACAAACTCCACAGGTACCCACCAAAAAAAGAGGACATATTTTTCATATAGATATATATATACAGCCATTATCAGAATAATCTCATCCTTCTCCCAAATGCACATTTGACTGCAAGAGCTTCATCATTTCTGAGTTCTGCCTCTGTCAAACCATGAAATAAAACCTTGCATTGCTCTGTTTGCACCTCCTTCCTCAGGATCTGGAGCAAACACAGACTTTGCTTTGCAAACTGGTACTTGACATAGGAAAAAATCTGAAATATCTTCCCTGAGGTGAACGGGGTCTTCTGTTCCCCTGAACCTGCTGAGGTCCCATTTCCCAGACTCTAAATATATTTTATTTCTAAAGAAGGCAGGGAAAGGGCCTCATCTGCTTCTGGACAAACATACAGGATACAGAATGATTCCACACATATGGGTCCCTTTCCTATCCAAAGAATATTCCTTCCTTCCAGTCGAGGCACAAACCACTGGACTCTGATTTCCTCTTGAACTGCCCCAGCCATGAGCAGTTCTCTGTAGCTGCTTCATGACAATGTGTTTGTGTGCTAAGGAAAGAAAGGACACTAATTAGTATCTATTTAAATTAATATCTACAAACCACAGGGCAAAGACAGGACACGTTCCGGGGTTTCTTTTTCCTTGCTCATTTTTATTTCAGAATCATCCTTAGCTTCTGTTCAATAATGATTCATTTCCAAATGCAAAAGATCATTTAGCTTTGTGTTCTTTATTAAGACTTAATTATTTTTACAAAAATAGAGAAGCATTAGCCTTTATTAATTTTTAGTTTAACATCCAGTTCGTTTCTTTAGGAAGGAGCATTCTGAGCTGCAGAATGTTTGATTTATTGTTGATGGCTGTTTAATTGTTAACTCATAGCAGGTCTTCTGGTCACCACACAAATTATCAAGCTTTTGCTATTATATGTTTAAATCTACACAGATGTCAGAAAATGTTTGTCTAAAAAAAGTTACTTTAGGATGAACTCTCAGGTTGTAGCAAACAAGGTCAAGAGCCCCTTTAGGAAGGAGACAATTTCATTGCCTCCCAGCTTGGATTCTCCATAGACACGGTCCACAAATGAAATGGGAACCTGTTGGAACAAGCAAAGCTGTTGGTGAGGTTCAAAACCAAAACCAGCAGAAATTCTGTAAACAAAAGAAGGGCCTTTGAGCCAGAGCTTGTTCAGGCATGGAGGAGCATGGCTGCCTTCCTTTGTGTCTTACCAGGGGCTTTAATGGTGCCCCATAGCTGGGAGCACAGAATATCCTGCTTTAGCATCTTTAAACCTCATCCAAAGGCATTACTCATGGTGCTGA
Source organism: Petroica traversi (assembly GCA_025920805.1). Classification (NCBI taxonomy): domain Eukaryota; kingdom Metazoa; phylum Chordata; class Aves; order Passeriformes; family Petroicidae; genus Petroica; species Petroica traversi. The sequence continues at coordinate 6,961,217 of JAHLSL010000072.1, read as the reverse complement.
TCCAGCCAGAGCAAACCAACAGCTCACAGAGCCTCCAGCACTTCCTTGTCAGCCAAGTTCAGAGCCTTTGAGTCAGTGCCTGAGGAAACACAAACCTGCTCCCACCACGAACAGCTCAACCTCACCCTGGCTGGGAGGTGACTTTGGAACATGACAGTGTCAGACCTTTATCAGTCTTTGGCCGATTTATAAACTATTTCCAGCATTTAAGGGCATTTAAGAGATTAATTTTGGTCTCCTTCCCAAAGTGACACTGTCCAGATGAACTCCCTACTCGGGAGATGTTGGGGACATTCTGCTGTCACTCTGGGCACACACAAGGGACACTGACAGGACACTCTGCAAACCCTGTGCTAGAATATTTAACGATTTCCATATATATTTGTCTGCAAAACTGAAATAGTCCAGGGACTAAAATAAAGAATTGCAAAAGGCATTAAAAAATTGGCTTGGTGTTTGCTGGCAGTTCCAATCATCTGGCAAGAGGAACACACAAATCCCCAGCCCCTGCACGTGTGCCAGAGGGTCTCTCAATTGCAGCAGGTCAGGCCAGGACAGAAGAGAACCCAGGACAAGAAGATGGGAAGAAGAAGCCCAGAAAGGAAGGCAGAGAGACTCAGCAATGACTCTGCTGTCTCAGCAGTGTCACCTTGATGGTCCCAGTGACAATCCTGGCAACTCCACAGGAAATGGGCAAAATCACTGAGTGTGGAGCCAGGGCAGGATGGCACAAGTGGCATTTCCTGACCAGGATGAAGAATGGTTAATATCTCATCGAATGAGAGCTGTTCAGTCTTGCCATTCAGCACAGGAATAAAGCACTGAGCTGTTTCTGGACCTTTGCCCTCCTTGCACAGGATGTTCTGTCATTGGTCTCACAGGCAGCATTTTCCAAGGCTCCATTCTGTGTGCTGGACACTGCACACCTGGTGAAGAGCTGAAAATGGGAGAGAGGTGCATGCAGCTCTTCAGCTCCAGCCTGTGCCCCTCTCATCAGCCCCCTGTTCCTTTTGAACTGCCAGAGAAATATTTTTCCCTGGGATGCTGCTCCACAAGCAAAAAAAGTGTAAGAAAAGAGCTGCTTATTTGTGAGGAAATTCTCTACCCTGTGTCAATGGAGAAATGCCACACGTGAAGTTTAGAGAGAGAAGTACAAGCACCAGAATTCTCTGCCAATTCATAGTCCTGGAAATGAGAAGAACTGTCTCTGAGATTCTCCTGCAGAGAGATTCCCAGTGAATCATCTTTAAAGGGACCAGCAAGAGCAATTCAATGAAATAAAAAAGGCAGCAGACTGCTGGAGATAGAGAATCTAACAATTGCATGGGGTTTTTTCATTGACTGTAGACAGCACATTCAAAGAGTTTAGAAGCAGAAAGTTATGATAGCTGAAAAGTTGGAAAATAACAAGGCAATAAACGACAGAGAACAAATCTGAAATAGAATCAGGCTGCTGGAGAAAATGAAATTATTTGTAAAGACTTGAGTAGAGACATCTGTACAATAGGAACCAGGGAAGAATAGGCTCAGAGCAGCTTTGTGGTGTATTTTGACTTTTTTCCTTCCTTTGAAGAACCTTGTGAAATTGTGTGCTGCTGAAGGAATGGCAACAGGAGGAGGGAAGGATCTGAGAAGAACATCAGCCAGGGGAATAAATACCTGCAACTTCAGGTCTGGCATTCACCTGACAAAGCTGGAAAGAAATGTCATTTCTTTGTATTAATTTGAAATTCTTGGCTGCTTCCTAGGAGTAGCCAGAGCTCAGCAATCTGAGTGTCCCTGGCAGGAAAGCACAGGGTACTTATCCCAGTTTGCCCCATACCTCTCCAATGGTGAATCCCATCTGTCGAGCCCTGACAATCATCTCCATCTGGAACACATATCCTTTGGAAACACACTTCTCCATCAGCTTCTCTAAGACTTCTTTTCTGTACAACCTGTAAACAATTCCAAAGGAAATCAAACCTGAAGCCCAGTTTCTGGAATTCAGAAATCTAGACAGTGTGTAGGAATCTGAACTGCAATCACTCAGCTCATTACTATTTATAAAACTCTCTAATGAGGTCATGGGAGCAGCAGTTCTTGCAATCTAATCCACTGTTTCTTCCACCCTTTCCAAACAGATTTCACAGTCCACACTAAAGAAGGTCTGTTCTTACTCCAGTTCTTTGTCCAGCAGTTTTGTAATTTCCAACAAACTTCAGGAATTGCAAGCCAGGCCCATACCTGAAACTCCCTGTTAGGTCTGATGCCCCTGGTCTCAGCAAGACCTGAGTCAGAAAATTGGCTCCACGACTGTGAAAGAAAACATCAATGTCAGAGTTGATTAGTACAAAAACATGGGCACTTATTGCAGCCATTAAAACCTGGGAAACCCCAAATCCAGTCCCTGTGATAGCACCTGCAGATCAGACTGCAACACAGCTTGTGCTCCAGACTCTTTGCAGGATACAGAAATCACCATCAACTTCTCCTTGTTCTATGAAATCAGGTGTTTCCCCAGGAACTCTGTGATCCCTGAAAGCCCCACGTGCCCAGAGCAGCTGGACAGAGCCTTGGTGTGGGTGAAACCCTCCCTGGAGCTCACTGCCACTGGGTGAGCTCAGGAATCCCTGACTGAGCCACATCACTCAGCGTGTGCCACGTGGCAGTGCCACCAGAGGGGTTTGGCAGGAATTACTGGCAGGGACAGGAGTGTCCCAGCTGTGCAGCCTGTGTGTCCCTCACACCTGCCAGGTGTCTCAGGTTCCCTGGATGCTGGAACTGGATGTCTGTCCCAACCTTTGGCCACTGTTCCAACCTGTTTTCCAAGGCCACCCCTGTCATTGCAGCCCTTGGTGGGTTTGAACCAAAGGACTGGCCAGTGGTGGGTGCTTCTGGCACTGAGTGATTCTGCAGTGCCCCACAGGTACAGCAGTTCTGAGAATAAACAGTTCAGCTCCCAGGGTTGGAGTACTTGGAATTATTATTTACAAATAACAAATCTCTGGAAAGTACTGACCTGATTAACTTCCTTTTCAAGTCCCAGCCATACACTCCTCCATTTCCTTTATATCTCGTTCCAGACACAATATCAAAATTCCCTTCTTTCTGCTTTCTATAAACAATTGGTTTTATCAGAAAAACTGGAGGAATGTTTCAAAGTACAAACTTCAAAGTAAGAACAATCACTCTTTCAGTACAAAATCTGTATTTTACAAACTTTTGAACAAATAGGAAGAAGAGAGGAAAGCAATAGTTAGGGTGGCTATTAAGGAAATAAATAATATAAATAAATTAAAATAATAGAATGAATGATTTATAAATAATATAATAAATAAATATGTAACAGGGAGTTATTTAAACACCGTTAATCATTCTCTTATAAAGAGCTACTTCAGGGAATCTTATAATTACCTTTTACACTATGGCACTGAATTTCATAGACTGCCTCATAAATAATTTATAAAGATTTATTTATAAAGATTATTTATATATTAATATATATTATGTATACATTATAATTTATAAATAATTTATAAAGATCAACTTTCATGCTGTAATCGGCACCTACCTGATAAACTCTGGAATAAATTTTGGCTGAAAATTAAAAAAAAAACCAGATCAGAAATAAAAGGGTAAAACAAACCCAAGCACTGAAAATGGAACGATATATTTATAAATATAAAATGCAGCCTTACATGGTGGGAGAGGTCAGCATCCATAATAACGATGAAATTCCCAGTGGCAAACTTCATCCCATGGATATAGGCAGTGCCTGATGGAAACAGAGACAGATCCCCTCACTCTTCCAACACAGAAATGCCCAGAGAAACTTCCCCTGAGGCTGGGTCACTACTGAAATGTCATTTCCAATTTCCTGCACTCAGGAGCCACAGCAAACAGGGCTCCAAATCCCCACCAACAGTTCAGACCCTCATTCTGTGCTCAGGGCAGGAGGGAGCATCAGCTCTGAGGTGCTGGGGAATGGTTCATAAATACACTGGGATATTTATGTGCATTTTTAAAGCTTGTTTGTTTACAAACAACTTGATGAAAATGTGTTTCTGCTTTTGGGTTTTTGCTGTGATTTTTTCTGGACTTTCATACAATGGATCAATCAAAGTATACAGCAGATTTTTTTTTTTTGCATTAATCAGAGTTAATGAGGACTTACCCAGGCCCAGCTTCTTTGCCCTGGGTCTCAGAAGCTACAGGAGACATAAAAGGCACATAAATGACTTGAAATACAGTTTTTAAAAACACTCTTAAACTTCCTGTATATTTTTTCTTAAAGCAATCTTCATAAATGCAACTTAATCTAGAAATACTTTCAAAAACTTGGCATTTATGCAGTAACAGACTGGAAAAGTATCTGACTGCCACTATGTAAATTACAGCATCTTGTGTATAACTGAGGGTAATGCAGTAATATATTCCATGGATAAAAATAATAAATAAAAAACTCCTGTTCTTGAGGAATGCAACGAGACAGACTAAAAATAAATCATAAGCCCAGCCCAGCTTTCATCTTTCTGATTTCCTTACTCCTGCAGGCAATTACAATGAAATTCAATCTTATCCAAAGCCCATCTTTCCCTCAGGCCTGCACCAGGTTCAGCAACACCCACTGGTCATTGCTCAGGAGCCCAGCACTGCACCAAGGGCTGACAACATTCTGCAAACACTAATTCATGGTTTTGCATTTTTGGTCAGAATGAGCATAATGCACTATCATGAGCTTACACTTCTCTAAAGTGGTGTCCAACAGCTTGTTTAAGGATGTAAAGAAAGTGCAGAATCCAGGGAATCCATCCCAGTTCTCAGGGACTTATAGCACTTTCCAATACAAAAAAAAATAATAATAGGGAAAAAATCACCAAATACCCAACTCACTATTTTATCTGATCCATATATTTTTTCCAGTTGCTGAGCAACCTCCTGTGTCCCATCCGGGCTTCCATCATCGATGATGATAATTTCAAAGTCGATCCCACTGAAACGAGAATGATTTCCCAGTGAACAAATGGGAGCCCCATTCCCTCTCTTACTCCCTGGGAAAGGTAGGAGCACAGTTTTTTTCTGCTTTAGGGTGATGGAGCTGGGGAAGGGTCTGGAGTGCCCTGTGAGGAGCAGCTGAGGGAGCTGGGAAGGGGCTGGAGAATTCCTGAGGGAGCTGGGAA
>JAHLSL010000072.1:6934374-6951055 GCA_025920805.1 Petroica traversi | reverse complement strand
GGGGAGTGTCTGTACTTAACTGAATGAAAAGAAAGAGAAATAAATAGCTTCTCAACAGAGCTGCCTGAGGCCTCATCACCTCAGCATAGTAATTATCTCTTTCTATTAATTAAGGTATGGGTTTCTTTACTTTCTGAGCAGGAAAAAAAACACCTGTCATGACTAATCTTCACATTGTACTGGGGGGAAAAAAGAGAATAGAGCCATTATAATTAGTAGTTGAAAAGGTGTATTTTGGTAAAATAAATCTGATAACAGGCACACTCCCAGCTGTATTATAACATGCCATGGTTCTATGGCAGTCTTGTGAAGGAATAGAGGGGGATTTGTAAACAGAGAGCCAGATCTGGCTGCTTAGGGAACAGTAAAAGCATGGAAGGCCAGGACTCAAAGTAAACTTCAGTGTTGGTAGTGAGTGCCCAAGAGTTGGAGGCACAGCTCAGTGAGGTCTGGATTCTGGGGGTTTCTCTCTTGGGAGTCAGAAACCAGAGGGGCTTGGGTTTACCTAACCTGGGTTTACATTTTTCTGTCTGTGATGTCAAGATGAGACTGAAGTGTAAAAGGCAGCAGCAGGAATTCTGTAACACCCACAGTGCCACACGTCCCTCTGACCTGACCAAGGCAGTGCTTTCAGTCACTCCAGCCAAGCTGAACCCAAGGATTTGGAGAGAAGGCAAAAACTCTTCCATTCTCAATCTGAGTGTGTAGAATTTGTGTGTGAAGTCTTTTCCCTTGTTCCAAGGTGGTTTTGCCTATAGTTTGTCTGTAAATGCAGTCCTTGGCAGGGCTGGACTCATCCAACATAGGCTGAAAAATCGAGGATCATAAAATCATAACTAAGCCAAAACCATTCTTATTATTGCAGGCTTTTGTTTTGATTTGCTTTAGTTCTGGAACTCCAAACACGTAGTGGTTTCTCTGTTCTCTGGGAGAAATTCTACTTAGAAATTCTAAAAGAAGCAATAAAACTTTATGATTTTGTGTTGCTGCCAAAGCACTGTTGAATTGTTGGGGTGTGTGAGTGAAGGGAAGCTGCTTTGGCCAGGGAGCTCTGGGCATGGCTGGGCTGGGTTATCAGGGGGGAAGAGGTCAGGACCTGATCTTGTCCTTTGCCTTCGATGTCACGGGGTTGTATTTTTCTAATAAAACTAAACTGTTCAAAACAAAACTTTGCACTAGGTCTTTAAAATAATGCAAGCACGAATTTGTCCTTTTTTTTTAAATTCAACAGCTTTGAGCTGTCCTTCATGAAACTACAGAGGGGATAATGTGAGGGCTGTGTGCTAGGTGGCACTGCAAGTTAATAAAACAGCTTGAGAGATGCAATTCAAGCTTAGCAGGAGCTGAAGTTCCTTGTACAAATCCATTCTTGTGCTGGTCCTTTGAAAAAAGGACCAGGGAAATAAAATAAAATGGAGATGAGTATTCATGTGGATTGGGGTAGCAAAATTCAGAGCAGTGTAAACGACAGGAAAATGCACACACAGATTGATTTGTGGCATTAACCTTTTGTGGTTTGTGTTACTTGGTTAAATAAATGAGCCCTGCTGCTTTACCTCACACTGCAGCTTCAGCATCTTGGTGGGGAGATATTTATGGGGCAGGAAAAGAAGCACAGAAAAGCAGAAAAAGGCAAAAGACAGAAGAAATGCAGAGTTTACAATGTTTTGTCTTGTGCACGTCACTTCCCCCCAGGCTCTGCTCTGTGTGTATGTTGAAATCTCACTCCAGTGAGCAGCTTCCAAGGAACCAATTTAATCAGGACGTTCTAGAGCAGTTGAAATAGGTAAAATTCATGGACTGAGTGACTTGGACGAGGCTCTGACAAAGCTGCACCCTCTGTGCTCCCCTGACAGCAACAAAACAACTGGGACACTCTGCTCTCACCACAGGATAAGAAAATCTCCTCTGTTTGACCATTCTCCAGGCTTTTAGCACTGACTTCTCACTGATCTCTTTCCAGTATATTTCTGTGACTGATTCAAAGCCAACTGAAATGTGTGTGTGTGATGGTGCTGCTTTGCCCTCTTGTTCTTTGCATTGTGCAGCACTCACAATTCTGAGATTTCATACCTTCATAATCACAAAAAACAGCTGCCCTCCAACGCCATGGCTGGCACGTGAGCCTCACCAGAAAAGCAAACTGATAAGAGTCAGTCTGGTCCTGCTGTGGTGCAAGTTCTGCAGCCAGAAAAGCAAACTGATAAGAGTCAGTCTGGTCCTGCTGTGGTGCAAGTTCTGCAGCCAGAAAAGCAAACTGATAAGAGTCAGTCTGGTCCTGCTATGGTGCAAGTTCTGCAGCCAGAAAAGCAAACTGATAAGAGTCAGTCTGGTCCTGCTGTGGTGCAAGTTCTGCAGCCAGAAAAGCAAACTGATAAGAGTCAGTCTGGTCCTGCTGAGGTGCAAGTTCTGCAGCCAGAAAAGAAACCATTCCATGTGTGTGAGGGACAATGAGGATGCTGGTACCCACTGCGAGCCAGTGAGGCAGGAGCTGCAGGCAGAGCCAGCTGGGGAAGGCACCAGCAGGGCAGGAGATCAGGCTGTGCCAGCACCCAGTGCCCAGTCCAGCTGCTGTCCTGCCCCTGGGACCCTCAGGGGTGCTGGGTGTCACCTTTGGTGCCCTGGCCCTGTGCTGGAGTCCCTGGGGAGGGCAGTGCCAGGGGGTGTTCCTGGCTGGGAGAGGAAGCTCTGCTCTGGTCCACAAGGTGTTCGTGCTGTTGCTAAGGAGACCAAATCCCTGCTGGCGAGGAAAGGTTATCTCCAAATTTAAAATGGCTCCTTGGCAATGTCACTGGGAAATGAAGTCTCTTGGGCAAATGGACTCAGGAGCAGTGGGGGAGTCATGGAATCAAGGGATGCTTTGGGTGGGGAGGGACTCTAAAGCTCATCCCAACCCACCTTGCACCATCCCAGGTGCTCCCAGCCCTGTCCAGCCTGGCCTTGGGCACTGCCAGGGACCCAGGGGCAGCCACAGCAAATCTGGGCACCCTGTGCCAGGGCCTGCCCACCCTCACATGAATAAAAACCTTCCTTAGCATTAGGCTGAATCTACCCTTGTTAGTTTAAGTCCATTCCCCATGTCCTGTTGCTGCAGGCCCTGCTGTAAAGTTCTCCTTTTGAGAAACACAATTCTAACTTTCACTGTGTGAGGGTTTGAAATTCTTAAAAATCGTTAAAATGTTTAAACTTCTCCTTTTATATATGTATTTATATGGACACCTGGAGGTGTATTCCAGATGTGGAATAGACATATTTTAGGCAGAATTTATAGAAGGAATTTCCAGGACCTGCATTTTGTCATTTCTAACGTGCTTCTGAAACTCTGCTCTCAGTTTTGCTTTACTACAGGAGTAGTGGGAGGGAGCAGGTGTGACAATGATTGGAACTCATTAAAACGTTCTCTAGCTGCCTTCTCATCCTCAATTAGATTACTATCTTCTTTTTTTAATCATTTGAAGTAGATTCTGTCATTCTTTTTATAAATAAAACCCTATCTTTACTTACCAGGCTGCTCTTGAACGAGTGATGGAGGTGTTTACATTTCCCGTGTGACCTTGAAAATCTTAATTTTAGTCACATAAAGTCGCATTAGCCTTTGGAAAAAAATATCACTTATCAATTTTCCAACCAAATAAATGCTGCACAAATATTTTTAGGAGTATCACACCTCCCAGCAGTGCTGGTGATGAGATCCTTGCAGATCCACCAGCCTGGAAACGAGAGGCCACGGCTGCAGTGCAATGCATGGAGTATTTCCCTCTGGATTTTAGGAAGGACTTCCCAGAATGTTTAATCCACCCTTTTAAAGTCGGCTGGTGCAGGCAGGGTCGGGGATTTGCCGGGAGCGGCCCGTAGATGGCAATGCAGGATCCTTGGATCGGGAATTTTGCTGCTCCGCACGGATGAAATCCTGTCCGTGCCCAAACACTCACTCACAGCCCGGATTTCTGTGTTTCTCACGATTATTGGCTCTTCCAGCAGCACGGAGCCGCCTCCGGGGCCAGGTGGGCGTTTGGGGCACTGTCCCTGTCCCAGTGGGAAACAAATGCAGCGAATACCCAGAGCTGCATTTACAGGGAACAATTGTCCTTTGGCTTTGCCCGTCAGGAACGTGCAAAAATATATCTGTGCCTCATCACAGAACTCCAGAATTCCAGAATTCCAGAGTCACTGAGCTTGGAAAAGCCCTCCCAGCCCATGGAGTCCCAGCTGTGCCCATCCCCACCTTGTCCCCAGCCCAGAGCTCCGAGTGCCACCTCCAGCAATTCCTGGGACACCTCCAGGGATGGGACTCCAAAGCTCCCTGGGCACTTCCAAGGCCTGAGCTCCCTTTCCATGGGGAAATTCCTGCTGGATTCTCCTGGGCTGTGCAGGTGCTTGCAGCCCTTCAGCCCAGGGCCGGAGCTGCTGCTGTGAGGGGCAGCAGGGACAAGGTGCAGCTGCAGCTTTGCCCAGGTCCCTCCTAAAGGAAAGTTCTCTTAACCCAATTTCAGGGCTTCTGGAATCCTCCCATCACTCTGTCATGTGATGCTTTGCAGGCTCAGCTTTGCCCACTCCTGTTGTCCCCAGAAAGATTCCTCTCCAGAATTCACCTGCAATGGCACTCTGGGGTTGGGTTTGCATGAGGACAATATTCATCGGATTCCCAAAATGTGCTTTTCTTTAGGAGTGAAAGAAACTGAGTCATCTTTTCCTTGGCTGACCTGGGAGCTGCCAGCACTGAGAAAGTTACTGGTGTCTCTCAGCTGCTGTGTGACATGAGGTGCATCACTAATGAGGTGAGAGCAGCACTTCAATTTGTCATTCTGCAATTCTGTGTCAAAACTTCATTCCTCTATAGAATTAACTACAGAAATTGATGCTGGTGACTACTTTGTTCCTCAGGTCGGTGCCATTTAAATCATATTTTTAACAGGAAGATAAACATTATTGTCTTGCTGACCACTTCACCTGCATGACTGAGAGCTGTCAAATGTTCTGTCAGGTTTTAAAAATCCCAATCTCCAGATGATGGCTGGGAATTCCTTGTATTCCAGGTCCATCCCTTGAGCAGGCTCATTATTGCAGTTTACAGCCCAGCTTTTCTTGGCCCACACTGAATGTAGGGGTGAAATTATGGCCATAATTAAGGATGGCTACAAAGCTGCTGTCATTAAGGAGGGAAGCTGACAAAGGAGGAGCTGAGAGCTCAGCCTGGCAGAGCTGCACAGGTTCCTGTGCCCTGCCTGCCTCGGGTGCTGCACGAGGCTCCAGCTCCTGTCACAAGGCCTGCAGGGATAAAGAATGAATATTTATGAAGTGTTGCAAATATGCTCTAATTACCCTAATTGGCCTGCTGTGGTTCCAGTTATGGCAGAACTTTATTTCTGCTCGAGTGACATTTGCTTCTGGATTAGCTCCTGTAGGCAAGGAAAAGTTACAGCCTTTCTGAAGAGGGCAGAAGATCCCCTGGCATCCTGATCCTGCAGTCTCCTCACCGTGCTCCTGGCAGGCCCATGGCTGATAACATCCCTCATCTCATCAGGGATTTCTGGGGAGAATTTCAGAGGATGTGAGAAATGACAAAGGAAAACAATGAGCAAAAAGGGAGGGAGGACGAGTTTTATTGTTAATAATTAATAGGCCAAACTCTGAGCATTTTCAGTGTGGCAGCACGCAAAATTCTCCTTGTCTTTATTTGTGGTGTAGAAATGTATCTTTATTTGTGGTGTAGAAATGTGTCCTTATTTGTGGTGTAGAAATGTGTCCTTATTTATGGTGTAGAACTGTGTCCTTATTTGTGGTGTGTGGTTCTGCAGAGCCACCTGACAAGTGCCCTGTCCTGAGCACTCCCACTCGGTCCAGGGCAGGACACACAGAGCTGAGAGTGACAGGTTTGGCACCCAACCTTCACCTTCCTGCTCTGGCTGTGATCATTGCAGTGCCAGGAACACTGAGATCATCAGGGATGCTGAAACGAGCAGGTTAAAATGCCACAGAGGAGTGAGTGGGTAAATCAAGTGGTTTGCATTTTCTGCTGCAGCCATAGAACTTTTGGGGTGTGTTTTTGGTGACATTCATCTGCTGTCATGAGCTCTAGCTGAGATCTTGGGCATTCTGTGGGCTGCACTCTGTGTCAGGGATACTCCAGATCCACCAGCTCATCAGACTGAGGATCTTTTCCTCCCTGTATTTTGGTACCACTGTCATCTCTGGGATAAACAGATACTAAATCCACTGTCAAATCTTGCATGAGGCAGCCAGCAGAACTATTAATACAGGAAAAATGGGCCATGCAGTGTTGTACCAACTCCTGGTAGTAAATGCTGAGTAGTGGCTGTGAGAATGGGGAAATCTCTGACACCCCAGCAGGGTCAGCTGCTCAGGGCAGGGGTTAATGGCATGGTCTTCAAAGTCACATTTGACACTTCTTTTATTATTTAATTTCTTATTAAACAGTTAATTCACTCTGTGCAAGTTTAGGATTATCTGGTCCAGTTTCCAGCCCTAAAGAGGAATGTGAAATTTTGCAGCAATCAGTGCTGCTTTTTCACCAGTGCAGCTCTTCCCCCACGAGTCAGGATGGATGGAGCACACCAGGTTTCCTTCCCAGACGTGCATGTGACCATGTGGGAATCCACAGCTCAGCCCTGCATGTGTTTTTTGTTTAATTAGGCATTGCTGAAGCCTCAGAGTGCTCAGTGACACTCCTGGGGTCCTGAATTACAGTGGGAACATTGTAAAGGGTCAAATGGAGACGAGCTCTAAGAATTCCCTACGGAGGATTTTTTAAGACCTTGACCTGCAGAGAATGTTGGCATAATATGAATGATTTTATCTCACCTCTCTGATGTGCTGTTAGAGAAGCCACGTGGCTCTGCCTTCATTTCTGCTGCACCCACCAAGGGCTTTGTGTTGGTTTCGAGGGAGGAGGAGGAGGCTGGAGAGGGAAGGATTTCACAGAAAGTAATTTAATGTACTGCCTTACCTGGAAATTCTGCTTTCAACAGGGATTTTACTTTCTCAATTTTCACGGATCCTTCCTGTTCTCTTCTGACAGATCCTTTGTTAAAATGTTTTCAAGCTCTGCCCCAATGAGCTGTGACTGATTCTTGGGATAACACACAGGGAAGAGGTTTCCCTATACAATTTTGGATTTTCCTGCAGGGGGATAATTTCCTTTGCAGGTGTTTTCTGCTCAGAGCCCAGCTGAGCCCCAGCCCCTCTGCCTGTGCCACCCTCTGTTCCCAGAGCACACAGGGATGTGCAAGGAGAGCCCATCACTTGATTTTCCAAGGAATTCAGCTCCTGCTGTGGGATTGCAGCCAGAGCCAGAGCAGCAGCCAGAGCAGTGCAAGCCCCTGCACCACTGAGGGGAAATTCAAACTGCCCTCTTCCTTTAGGTGTCCAGGGCTTGGACTGGAGCTGTGCTGGTGGCTGCACACGCTGCTAAAAGCCCAAAAAGGAGAGGCAGGAGTCACAGGAATAGCAGCTTTTGAGCCAAGCCACCATTTCCCTGGATTTGACCAAAAATCCAGATAACAGACTGTAAAGAGGCACGGACACCTGAGAGCCCAGCCTTGGCAGGAGGGCTGGAACTCAGCAGGCAGGGCTCACACTGAGGCTGAGCTCTGAAGCCTCTGGGCTGGGTTTATTTAACACAAGGATACAGCAAGCACTGTCCCTGTAAGACACAGGGCTGGTTCCAGTCCCACGTGCCAGGATGCTCACAAGCACCTCCTGCATGGCACAGGGTGGGAACAGCCCCGACAGCTTCTCTGCCCCTGCCTTGGCAGGGCTCACAACAGGCAAGATGCTTTCACAGTTTCCTTCAACCAACACCCAACTCCAGGGTGATATTTTTATTTTATTTTTATTGGACAAGGGCTTTCGAATCAAGCTCTAGTTGAGGGATAAAAAAATGAAGTGATACATGAAACAAATGAGCATTAACGTAAAGACAGTGAGAAAATGGATGGCCCCACAGCATTTATTAGCTAGCAGAACATGGAAATGAGCTCAGGTTTTATTTGGGAAGCCTTGATATCTCCTTATATTCATGTACAGCTCCTTATTTATGGCTCAGCCTGTCAAACACATTCTTAGATAAGCAACTGTTGCTCACAGGACTAATCTAATTACCAGTTCTTTTTATAACGAACGCTGACACAAAGGTAGAAGATGCATAGCACTTGTGCTGGAGCCAATGCTCCAGATGATCAAACAGTTCTGAAATTTTTTTAAAAATGGGGAGAAGAATTTTTTGTCACGATGTTCCTGTTTTTTGTCCAACTCTAATTAAAGATGAAGAAGAAGAGTGAAAAGCTGGTTCATTTGCAGCTTTGGCACAGAATTAATTGCCAAGAGTTTAGACTGGGGATTTCAGCACTCTGCAGTAATGTTCCATAGGCACATTTCCCTACCACAGGCTGGAGAATGCTAGAGCCCTAATTATTTGTAAAGTACATTTTTAAAAGTTTTTGAATTTTCCTTCAGGAACAGGCATATCAGAACAGCTTCAAATTGGATTTTAAAGACATTTGAACAGAGAATCAGTGTGCTGTGGGCTTGGCCAAACAGCACAGACTGAGAAACTGATTTTACTTTTTTTGGAAGGACAAAGTTGTGTCCTTGGCCTTAATTTAAATCATAAAACCATTATGCATTCTGACATTTCTTGCAATGACTCCAGACATGCCAATAAGAAATAGTGTTTCTGAAAATTAAGATAAGGAAGCATTGGTCAGTGTGATGGGGACTTCTAAACTCCCCAAGCTCTTAACTGCTAATAAGTCATTTTTGCTAAATGAGTCGAAAATAGGTGAAACTCTCTAAACCAGCTTTTCTTTACCTCTGAGCACACATGAAATCAAACAAGTGGATTTCATTATTCTTCAAGTTCTGGAGCTTTTCTCCTGAGCTGTTCTGCAAGTCAGGGTCACTCTGAAATAAACGGGGTCTGTCACAAACCCGTGCCAGACCTGAGTGTCCCCTGTGCCCCGCTGCCTCCAGCCAGAGCCTGGGCCAAGGTGAACAACACCTGCTTGTGTTTGTGGGCGTTCATTGCTTTTTCCTGCCCTAATTTAAATCCTCCCCACGACCACCACGTGTGCAACGAAGGCAGAGGTAAAGTTACTCCTGTCCTGAGTCCCTCCTGAAGGAGGACAGAGCTGTCAGTGCTCCCTTCCATGACTCAAACCAGATTTTCTTTTTCCCTCGCTGGCAGCTTCCCACGGGCACAGATTTCCTGCCACTGCCACAGAAGCAAGAGCTCCGTGGGAAGGGGTGGCCCCAGTTTGCCCAGCAGGGCTGGGGGACCCTGGGAGCTGCCCTCTCCCAGTTCCCGCTCAGAGCTGAGGGAAAGTGAAGCTGGGAACAGATGGTGGGGAAGGCTGGCATCTCCTCATGCATATTTCATTGGATTTGCAGCTAGTCACCTCTTGATAATAATATTAAGTGCTACAAAACTCCAAGGCTTTGTTCCTTGGAATGTTGCATTCGATGGCATTGGATCAATGCTGTAATGACAATTAAATTTTGAAGCTGGTGAGCTCTGAGTATTTACATCCTTAGCAAGGTTATGCTATAAACAGCTCGATTCTTCTGTTCTGCTGTGGTTAGGGCTGACTTGCAAAGAAAGCTGGTTCTGTGGCGAGTGACGAATCTTACTTGACGTTTTTTAAAAGCACAATGGGACAAACATCTGTGGTTATTTCCATTACGCTCTAAGGCGTGTAACTGGGAGAGGATTTAGCCATTAATTCTGATGTATTTACATTATTTATATACAAGAAGAACAAGAAAAATGGCAGCCTGTTTAATGATTATGTACATTGTGATTCAGTTGGAAAAATGTGTATTACAAACGGCAAAACAGCCTGTCAAGTGCATAATTATATGTTGCTCTTTCTTTTGTTGTTGTTGCCAGAGAAGTTTTAATTCCTTAGATCCCACTGCATGATGCCAGTGAAAGTTCTGCCCTATACATTAGATGGGGGGGAGGAAGGACCAGCATAACAACAGACTTCTTAAACCACATCAGGTCCTGCTCACAGCTCCTTTCTTTGATTTAATGTGAGGATTACCTTTGCAGGATGCTTCCAGAGCAAATTAAAAGATGGAACCTGACGCAAGGACAGCAGCAGGAACGGCGGCGCGAATCTCATTCGTTGTCCCTGGCCTCGGAAGAGAGAGTGGTGAACAAAACCTCGCTGCCCTGCGACTCGTTGCCCATCTGAGACTTGGCTTTGAGCAGGAACTGCGCCCTCCTGTACATGATCCTCTCCTGCTCCTGCTTCAGCTCCAGGTAGGAGCGCGAGAAGGTGTGGAAGATGGAGGTGACCGGGAAGGCCATGAGCAGGATGCCGCTCAGGATGCTGCTCAGGGCCACCACCTGCCCGGGGATGCTGCGGGGCACCATGTCCCCGTAGCCCACGGTGGTCATGGTGATGACGGCCCACCAGTAGCAGGCGGGGATGCTGGTGAACTCCTGCGAGTCGGCCATCTCGTTCTCGATGACATAGAGCAGGGGCGCGAAGAGCGCGATGGCCACGCAGAGGAAGAGCAGCAGCAGCCCGAACTCGCGCGTGCAGCGCCGCGCCGTCAGCCCCAGCGTCTGCAGCCCCAGCGAGTGCCGCGCCAGCCGCATCACGTACAGGATGCGCAGCGCCCGCAGGATCCGCAGCACCAGCCCCACCTTGTCCAGGTAGATGTTGCCCGAGCTGGGCTTCTTGGAGCCCTCGGAGCCCGTGTCCACCAGCAGGGTGATGTAGTAGGGCAGGATGGCGATTATGTCTATGAGCGTCAGCGGCCGCCGCAAGAAGGAGAACTTGCTCTTGGCCTGGATGAATCTGAGCAGGAACTCCAGGGAGAACCATGCCACGCACACGGACTCCACAATGAAAATATTGTAGCACATCTGGGAGCACTCGCCCTGCGGGAAAGAGGAGGAGTTTGTGATCGGCTCTGGACAGTGGCTGTTTTAGTCAGTGACAGGAGGAGAGGCTTCTGTGTTGTTTTTTTTAAAGCCAAAGTATTAAAGGAGCTGAAGCTGTTGCTATGGGGAAACACGTTGGCAGTTTGGAACATGCTAAATGCAAAACTTAGAAAGGCACTGCTTATTCCTCAGAAGATACTGCTCGGGAATTGCAGCCTTTCTAAATAGCAAATACAAAGTCTAACACGATAATATACAGAGGAGTGCTCGCTAACAGAATTTTCTTTGGACATAAAACTGGATTTGATTAATTCTCTTACAAGTAATTGAGCACTGGGGTAACATTTCAAATATTCTTCATGATGTCTTCCCCCCTCTAAAGACAGCTGCAAAATCCCCATGGAAATCAATAACCTCAGACCTTGTACTTGCTCTGCTCTTCCCAGCACATACCACTTGCCACCCTAAAAGCTGACTTACCTTTTCCTCCTCCTCCCTCAGGTCAGGCATGGTGCTGATGGATAAGTTCACTGCTGTAATAGTTACAAACAAAACAGACAAACACGCAAACACCTTTCCAGGAAGGCCAGACTGGGGCCTTTCCACCATGTCTTGCAACTTTTTCATGCACAAACCAATTTTTGTCTCCTCTACTGTTTCACCTGTTGTTTCATTTTCTAGGAGGTCATCCTCCCGCTCATTAATCTCTGTGAGCTCCTCCATTTTTTGCAGGTATCTCCTTTTACAACACCAGTCCAAGTTGTCTTCCTCAATGCCCCAGTAGAGCAGCTCCTCCTGGAAAGACAGCGCGCACATCTCCCGCAGGAGCCGGAGCTTGCCGACCCTCAGGAAGGTCAGGATTGTCCTGAACGCCCCCGGGTTGCGGTCGAAGAAGAATTCGTTGCACGTCACATCATAATCATCACAGATGTTCAGAATGTCGTCAAAATTAGTGCAGAACTTGAGCTGTCCCAGACGTGTCAGGGGGAACTCGTCCAGCGTGGTCCAGGGGAGCAGGTACTTGATGCCTCCCACGTTGATGATTATGTGGCGCTTCCTGTCGTCGGGGTGGAAGCCCTTGAGGAGATCCTCCTGAGGGTGGATTAGCCTGGCTCTTTGGTAGAACACTCCCTTGAGGGTTTCAGACTCTGGAAAGAACGTGTGGTTGAAGGAAGCATCTGAGGTGCAGCTCAGGGCGCTATAGTCATAGTCGGAATTTTCTCCAGGCATCAGAGTCATCTTGGAAGACAACTTTGCATCCCTCCGCTGCTTCTGCAAGTGTCTTCTGGAACAGAAAACAGACACGGGGTGAGGGAATGGCAGGCTGCTCTCAGGGTTTGAACAAACGCCGTGGCTGGAGCTCAAAAGCATTTATGGCTGATCAGAGCAACTTGAAGGGAAACAGCAGTGGCTGAGCGTGGTCACAGGCCCTTTCTGGGCAGGCTGGGTTTGTCCAGCTGGGCAGCACTGACCCCACACCAAGGGCTGTGCCCAGTTCAGAGCTCTGCTCAGCACGTTTGTCACACTGGGAGGCTCCTCCTGCCTCAGATACAGAGGTCTCAGGTCCCAGCAGATAGAGAGGGAAACCAGGAATAATTCCTCCATGTGGCAGGATGCTTCTGGTTCAGAGGGGAGGTATAAAAATGATGACAGTATCACATTAGAACACAGAATTCAAGTGTGTTTTGTAGAAAAGGAAATGGGCTCATTTTTTAAGGTATTACTCATAAAACTTTTGAGTATTTTAGTGCCCACGAAGTACATAGAAAGAATCAGAAGTCAGTTATGTTGTAAGTCAGTAAATACACAGTTAGTACAAGCCTCATTCTAAAAGGCCATCTGGAAACAATTTGGGGGAAAAAAGCTCGCTTGTATTGGTGATCACACAAACATTTGTATAGAGTTTGCACACAATTAATGACATGGCAACTCCCTTTTTATGGCCTCATTCACAAATGATTGCAAAGAAATAGAGGATTTCCATGCAAGCCTTGGAATGTTGTTTCAGTTATCACTGGCTCCCTATATGCAGTAACAGGGCTTTGTCCTTGCAGGAGGCTGAGCCTTTACCTCTGATTAGAAGAACCCAAACATTTCTAATGACAACTTGGAAAATCCCATTCAAATTCTGCTCATGCAACACTGGCGTGAAGTCCAGGGAGTGAACAGAGTTCAATTGAATATCAAACACAGGAGCTGGAAATACCCAAACTGCTGCCCTCCCTAATTCACTGCATTTGAGTCAGCCTGAAATCTGCTCCTCCACAGGAGGTTGTGCAGCCCTGCTCCAAAAACTTCCATGTGCACCCTCAGCCTTATGGAGTCGCTGAGTTTCACTTGATAGGAGTATTTATTTATTAAGGAGATTGTACAATATAGAGACATTAAACACGCACCAGTATTTTGGCTCTCTAGCCTCGGGTTCACAGCAAAGGAATAAATAAATATTCCAGTTGATTGGCTTCAGTAGCAGCAGAGTTTTGTTCTCATGGCTGCACTTACCTCCCTTTGGATGTGCACCCCAGGGATAAACCCCTGCTAGGTTTGCTGAGCCACAGAACCTCCTTTTCAGAAGCTGGGGTTTATAAACCACACCAGGAGTGGTACATCCCTATTGGAGAAGAAAATCCCGTGAACACACAGCAGCAAAGGACCCAAAGCACAGCTGCACATCGGTTTAAGAGCTCTCCTTGCTGCAGGGGCACTCTCAATGCTTCCATTAAAAACTCTCCCCGTTCTGCTCCTGAGCTTCCCAGGGGGCTGGGGCTGAACAGAGCAGCTCTGTGCACACTTACAGACAGGTGGGGTGTTATTTCCTGACTCCCCAACTGCACAGAAGCACAGAATGGTTGGGGTTGGAATGGACCTCACAGCTCATTCTGTTCCCACTCCCTGCCGTGGATCAGCAGAAGAAATGCCACAGGAGTGCAAACCACAGGTGTGATATGGAAACCAGGGCTGCCTGATGGATGCTTGTGTAAGGCTTCATGTCTCAGACCAACTGCTGTTTTATTTTAAAATGCTTTTTTCCCTCAGCCACGTCTAAGGCAGGGCTGGTCCAAACAGAATGAAGATTATGACTGATATGAGATATGGATAAGTGGGAGCTGTTAACCATTTTCCCTTCTGTAATACCAGATGATGTTGGTTAGCAACAACTTATCCTCTGAATCTCAGCCAGGAAAAATGAGGAGGCAGCTCATCTCTGTCACTGGTTTGATCTCCCAGCACATCCACTGTTGACACAATGGGAAGAAATGGAGAGAGGGAAATGTAAATGTTCTGCGTGTGTCAGACGCACGCTGTAACCCCGAGGCAGCAACTGTGAAAGAGCAGAGCAAAGAAAAAGGGATT
The DNA here is from genome assembly GCA_025920805.1 of Petroica traversi. Lineage (NCBI taxonomy): Eukaryota > Metazoa > Chordata > Aves > Passeriformes > Petroicidae > Petroica > Petroica traversi. The sequence continues at coordinate 6,936,786 of JAHLSL010000072.1, read as the reverse complement.
TCTTTCTTCACTGCCAGCTCCTGGACCCGTGTGAGACAATAAATTGGACAAATGAATCCCCTGTGTGCCACGCTGAGTGGCTGCACTCAGAAAAGGTTGCTCCTTGGTTTGCCATCAGCAGAGCTGGCAAGGCTACAAATCCCACGTAGGATCTGCTGCTCCACATGGGTTATTTTCATGTTCTTTGCCTCAGATACACGCAGCATCATATCTACAGGGGAAGAGTAGGAGGAGATAAAGGACAATAATAAACGTGGCCTGACTTGAAGGAAGGGAGAGAGGAGAAAAATAACCCAGTGCATTTCTCCGTGTGCTTCTGGCTTCCCTTCTGACAGAATGATGGTCAGCATTGCTTTGGGATGAGAGAGGTCTAATTAATGGAAGGGCTTTTTGCTACTGAGCTTAGAGCCCGAGCAAACTGCTTTACTCCTCTGTTCAGGCTGATGGCACTGGGGACAGCAGATCAGAAATGCCTTCAGGAGCAAAGACAACACACTGCATTACAGGGTCAGACAAACACATTAACCCACAGCCCCAAGCTCCCAGCAATGAAACCAGATGAACTTCAGGGATCTGCAGCAACACTGAAATCCTCTGCTCTGGCTAAGTCAGGCCCAAGGGTGAAAGCCCTCGTGGCCCAGGGTCTGAGCAGCATCCTGCCCTTGGGATGCCTGTGACTCCTCAGCCCAGCTCAGCCCTGGCTCCCTGTGCTCCTCTCCTGGGCAAATCCCTTCTCTCTGAGCATCGCTGCTCTCGGGTCTGGAACTCACTGGGGCAAGAACTGTCCCTTCCTACATCACCCACCCTGGAACTGCTCTGGCTCTGAGAACCTACAGGAACAGGGAATACCCGGCCCAGGGCAAGGGCTCGGGGTGACTCTGAGGGGTGGATTGAGCATGGGAAGGAAGAGAGGACATGTTTTCTGTCCTGCACAAGACGATATCCATTATGCCTGGTGAGGAAATCAGATTAGAAATTCGTACTGCCCTTACTTTCAGCCAAAATTCAGGAAGGTGCCAGACTCCGAGGCAATGGGAAAAGAATTATTAAAGGTGCCCTTCTGAGGGAAAGAAATAGAACTCATGAGAAACATGCTAAAATTCCACTGCAAGTGTCGTTCCCCCCCCAGTGTCCTCTGCAGTATTTTGAATTCTGCAGTGCATCTCTGATGTAATCAGAGCTCCTGCAAGGAGTCCTGCTCCTGCTCCGTGGTGCAGACAATTCAAAGTTGAGCCTGGATGAAAACAAGCCTGCAAAGAAGATGCACAACTCCCCCCCAGCCTCTTCTATCAATTCCACTGCCTGCAACTCATCTCTGTTGCTTTCTACCATTTGTAAATTTAGTTTAAAAAAAAATTAATTTAAAAAGTTTCAGATTTCACCGCAGGTTGAATATGAATCAAGTGATTTTTTGGAAAGAATTCCATAAGGAACAATTTAATGCTCCTTCCTCCTTCAGCCTCTCCTGAGTTAAGCAGGCAGCATTTCCAAGCAGTGCCACACTCAGCTCTCTCCAGGATTTCGTGCTGTTCCTCCCTGCCAGGTGCCTCCTGCACACCTCAAGCCGTACTCCTGCAGCTCCTCACAGCCTCAGAACACATCTCCAACTCCAACTCTGCCTGCAAAAGTGACTTCCAGCCAAACCAGAGTCAAACTTGGAAAGGTCATTGTACAACGTGAAATAAAACTCTCCTGAAAAGCAGATAAGCTGAAAAAAATATGCTCTGGCTCTGTCTTGCTCTCCTTGAGCTGGACAGTTGTAGCATCTTATGACAAGCTACAAACAGAATTATGTCAAAGATGTAACTCACTGTTCAGTTTTATAAAGCTGAGCCTTATTCTACTGATAATAATCAGAAGTGAAATAACTTTGCAGATAACTTATATCCCCAGGAGAATGTTCTGAAATACATTAGGATTAATAACTGCAGTTACTCTCCTGCTGTGAAACATATTTGTGTCAACAAATTTTAGCAAGTCACATTCATAGCAATCTCTTAAACATCATTTTTAAAAGTAAAGGATTTGACATTTATTTATCTAGATAAATATTTTGCTATCGAAATGAAGCTATGTAGTCATGGAAGAGCTCTTTCATGCTTGTCCTGTCCTCACCCCCTCCCCAAGTCTTTTCCAATGAAAAAAAATCTACCGGAAAGACATTGCCTATCAAGAACGGTTCACTTGATGTGTCTGTCAGTCAGCAACGAGCAGAAGTCAGCAAACGCACCAACATAAAAGACACCCCTTCATTATTTAAAAATGAAAGCTATAAAGGACCTTCAGATTAGGCAAGGCGGAAGAAATTGGAAAGGCGAGCCTCCATCCCGCGCCGTGCAGCCACAGGACGCGGGGAGCGGCGGAGCCGGCCGGGGGCAGCCCGAGCAGCACGGAGCGAGCCCGAAGGATGAG
>JAHLSL010000072.1:6834279-6849171 GCA_025920805.1 Petroica traversi | reverse complement strand
TCCTCCTCCTCGAGGGGCTCAGACCTTCCTGTCCCCTGGTGGGTCTCAGTGAGGGACCAGCAGCAGCTCTGGGTGTTCCCAGGAGCCCAAACCAGGCTCAGCTCCAGCAGGAGCATCCTGGGCTGGGCTCAGGGTGTGCAGTGTCTGCTCCTCCTCCCCAGATCTGCAGCTCCTCCTGGCAATGTTTGCTCAGCAGCCAGGTCATGGGGAGCCTTCTCCCATCCCCTGAGTGCTGGGGCTTTGTGTCAGAGCAGAAATTGCCTCTCTTGGCCCTGGAGGGGAGGAGAGCTGCTCTGCTTTCCGAGGCGTTGCTCCTCGCTGCCTCCAGCTGCTCTCTCCCCTCACCCAGGGCACTGACTCATGCTTTTTGCCATCACAAGAAGTCTGTTTTCATAAACAAAATTAAGTGTGCTGTGTTTATTCATTAGGGAGATTTGAAGTCTCTCAGCAACCAAGAAATATACTTTGTGGGATGAACTCCTCTCCCTATTCCCCCTTTTGCATTTTAACAGCTAAATTAAAAAAAAAAAAGAGTTTGGTAAAACACTGGCCTGATGCTGTCAGAGGGTCAGTGTGTGTCTGCTGATGTGCAGCACCTCCAGAAAGGGTTATTCCCTGACAGCTGGGTTTGTACAGCTCAGGGACTCGGGCTGTAGAGAGGACATTTCAAACTGCATAAAGATGACACTTTTTTTACTGAAAGAGTGAAAAAGAACTGGAATGGTCTGCCCAGGGAGGTGGTGCAGTCACCATCCCTGGATGCTGCTGTAGCTGGGGTTTGTCCCCAGTTATCACTGCTGGAGATGGGACTTTGGACAAGTCCTTTCCCTGTGCCTCAGTTTCACCATCTGTACAAACAAGGTTATAACATTTCCTTGAGAAATTTGTGCTGCATGGGTGAAAAAAAGCGCTGGGCAACCCCAAGGAATGTTGTAGTTTTAAATGTTTAAATTTTGTAATGTATGGATTTCTCTGTGACGGACAGTAAGTGCAGGAGTCCTCTGGCTCCAGTTCCACCAGGAAAATGGGGTGCAGGGCATGGGCAAGGGTTTTTTGGACAGCAAAGCACCGTGTCTGGAGTGTAACCAAGACTCTCCTGCTGAATTGTCGAGGGTATGTGCCTGACCATGATTCCTCAAAGGAAAAATACATCCTTTTACTGTTTGTGTGCATGTGTGAGTAACAGACAGTGGTTTTACTGCAGCGGCTGCCCCCGTGCCCTGCTGGGTCTGGCTGTAATTTGCTCTGTGGGATAACGAGGTGCTTTGGGCTGCAGTCACCTCTGCCTGTGGCCTCTGGAGTGCAGGGCAGCTCCTGCCAGCCTCTCCCACCTCCCTCTCCCAGGTTTTTAGGGTGAGTGATCCCTCACACCCTCAGCAATTTTGCTGTGCAGTTTTGCCCTTTGGGTCAGCAGGAGCTCAAATCCTCTGCTGTGGCTTTTCCTTCTCGAAACAGAATTAATTCAAGCCCCTCCGCACCAGGGGTTCCCTGAGCTCAGAGGAGCAGCCAGTCCAAGTGAGGCACAGGAGAATGAGGATGAGGATGGTGCTGGGTGGGAGCTCCTCTTCCCTGTGAAGCTCCCTTGGAGCTGAGCGAGGCCACCTGAGCAAGCCAGGGATGATGCACTGAGAAAAGAATCTGCAGAAAGGCAGCTCCTTAATTTGCCTGAAATACATTTGTGTCTGAGAAGAGAAAAAGGAGCTGTAAATCGCGTATTTACACAGCGGAGCACGCGAGCGCTCACACGAGACCCAGATGTTCATTAGAAACAGGGATTTTTCTCCCTTACTGCTGCCCTGAAAACTGGGAAAAAATTCAGCTACGTTGAAGGGTTACAAAAGAATGAGTTAAGTCCACAAAATCCAGGAAATTTCCCGTTAAGACGAAAAACCTGGGGTGCTGTTGTAGTCCTTTAATTCGGCCCCAAGACATAAATTAAAGCCAGAGCATCAGCTCAGGTGCTCAGGCTCTTGGGCTGTAGCTGTGGAATTTCCAGGTTAAGTTACTTAAATTTCCCCGTTGCTGAATAAAGCTGAAATCCTGTGTGCCATATATTTGCTCATCATAAAATGTTCTCTCCCAGCCAGGAACAGCTCCTTTGTTGGCCTGTCTGGTTCCTGAGGCTCCCAGCCTTTGTGCAGGGCTTGGGAGTTAAGAACTTCCACATGGCCCCTGCTCTGAGGCTTTTGTGAATAAGCAAAGCAAAGCACTTGCTCCACGGCCAACAAATGCATAGAATATGGTTTGAATTCCTTGGGTTTAAATGCAAAGGATAATATTGATTTTGTTAAGGTAAATGCCTTTAATTGGATGCTGTATAAACTCGACTCTCACTGGGCCATAATGGGCTCTGGGCATCCCTCCAGCACAGCAGTATGAAAATGTCTCTTTTAGTGTCTCCAGCAGAGAAATGCAGAATGAAGGTTTAGATGAAAAGAAGTGAAATGGAGTCCATCCCCAGCCTCCAAAAAAGCATCTGCTGATGCAGGAGGGCATTTACAGAGATGGGAATGATGGCTTTATTAAGGTCAAGGCTCTGCAGTACCTGGTTGGTGTTTGGGGCTTTTTATTGGGATGGTGGGAACAGAAAATTAAAAAGAGGGCAAAGAGACACCAAGAGGAAATGAAGGAGTCTCAGAGTGAGTCAGTCTCATCCTCATACCTGGGTGGGATCCTGACCCAAGGGGAGCTGAGCAGCTCAGGAATGCAGAAATGCTCTGTACTCTGCAATCCTCCTGCACATCCATTCCTGGGGGTTTAGAGGGGGACAAGGACAAGGAGACAAGTGGGTGGCTCAGCCCCTTGATATTCATTTCTCAGAGGCAGGAAAGGTATTTAAGAACAGACCAAACACTCTTGCAGCAGATGATGCCCTTTCATTTATTGCTAATCTACCATAGTACAGGCAATATATAAAAATACTTTACAGATAGCAAAAAATCATTACATTGGAGGTTAACAACGTTGTTGCAGGAATGTGAATGACAAAAACCCCTTTTCAATTGGGAGAGTTGGGTTTTTGAACCAGCAGTTTGATTCAGAAGACATCTGTCAGGATGATGTGAGTGCCAAGTGCTCACTCGTGTGTCTGGTAAAATGTGGCTTTACCTGAACACCCAGGGCAGGGAGGGCTTTGGGGGAATCACTTCATAATTACACACCCAGACCAAAAAGTGAGTGCCAGGCAGGCCAGCACTGCTCAGACTCTCTGTGCCCAGGTGCCACCTCCACACTGGTGCCAGCAGCACATCTGGGGACTCCTGGGCTTTGCAAACATTTATTTATTTCTGAGACTCAGTCCTTCTGGAGCTTTCTACCCAATGTTTTTTGAGGAGTTATAGACAGAAACTCAACCCCCACCTTTTCCCCAGGTAACTCTTTGCAGTCGAGATCATCTTTTACAGCATCAGCACCTTCAGGAGAAGTTTATTGCAATGTGCAGCACTCACTTATATTTTTGTACCCCTGAAACAATGAAAATGGCTAAACAAACCTCAAACAGACCAGAGAAGGTTGGACTGGCTGGTGGTTGGAGAAGCTGGTCTCAGCTGGGAGCCTGCAGTTATAATGCAGCAGATATCAAAGATATGGATGCCAATCTTATGCCGAATGTTCCAAAATGTGGATTATTCAATGGGAACTGAGATGAATCAAGAATTTCAACCTTCCACGTGGGAAGGCAGAGCGTGGCCTCACAGGTGAGAAACCACTGCAATGTAAATGATGAGGAGAAGAGCTGATTTCTGGAGGATTTACAATTCACCCCATCGAGACCCAGCAGTGGCATCTCTTCCTATTGCACAGGAATATGGAACATAAATAACCAACACTCAGAACTGCAGCTAAACTGGAACATCAGTGGTGCAAAAATTACGAGGATCTGAATCAGTTTAAGATTTGAAATTAAGACAGTCATTTTCTTGAGTCCCATCTGGCAGATCATTGTTCCCTATTAAGTAGCAATTTGGAAAGAATATGCAGGGGGAAAAGTCAGATTGAAATATTTAGAAACACATTTCTCAAGCCTTTAAAGCTGTCTTTGAAGTCTTTGGGAAATTTATCAAATACATCTTTTTTTGAGGACAACAACAATTCAACAACAATTGCATAGAAAAGTAAGGCATTCAGAAAATGAAAATTGATCCTTTATAAATACAAACCTTAATCCAAAAGTTGTTGCATATTTGGTCAGACAAAAAGCACAGTCACTTTTGTTGTAAAGATATGGATTACAAAATACACTTTAAAAAACATGCTAGCTACTTTGAGAACTGGTTTAGATATGTCATGAAGCAGCAGCTTTTTATACAAGAGAGAGTAACATGGTGCTGGTTTTGGAAATGCTCTACATTCAGGAAATGCTGCATTCCTACGGGGAGAATGAAGGGATCCTTATTTACATGGATACAAATAAAGCAAGTGCAAAACCCTGACTCTTCTACATTCTTTCTCCCAATAAAAACAACATACATGAGACACTTTCACTCCACTGCTGTCGCTCAGATCTTGCATTTTGCTCATTCTCATGGAGAAAAACAAAACCAGGACTTTGTATTTCATTGCAAGTATCTTCACAAGCAATTCCTCTCCTGGCAAACTCCACTTCCAACACTCGTAACTGACAAAAAAAAATCTTCCTGATATCTGCCCACTCCCATTCCACTCTCAGACTGTTTACATATCATGAATGATGATTTTTATTCTACGTATATTTGATGCACAAGTTTATAGAAGCTCATCCTGCATTGGCAGCCAAAGCTCGGATGGAGAAATGGAAGTTAAAAAATAATACACACACACACATACAAACACACACACAAAGACAAATAAAAAGAGATGAACTTTTGAGTTCCAAGGAGCCCCATGAACTTCGCATGGTGCCACTTTGATGGAAAATGCATTAGAGTTGTTCACCCTGCAGACAAGATATTTGTAGGCCTTTGGTACAATGGCAGGAAGGCACTGTGGTGAAACATTCAGATAACTGAGGAAAGCCAGAATTTCCTCATGTGCAAATATGGCTATCTTCCAGATAAAGTGAGAACAAATTGCTCACAAAATGCTATTAACTCTTCCAAGGTTAAGCTTGTGCTTCTGCGGAGAGAAAGTTGTACTGAGTAACAAAAATATTAATACTGGAAAAACACTGCTCAGCAAGAACAGGAAATAATTTAGTACTGTATATATTGCAATTCTTCAGCCTAGCTATATAACTTTAACATATCAGTTTCCCTTTTAAAGAGACAACAATGCACAACACAATGTCTGAGGACGCTCCTTTTCTTCGGAAATAAATACAAAGTTGGTTGAAGCTGAATTCTTTAACTACTGTTGCGTGGAAAAGCACATGGGGCAGCACAGCCTGAGCTCCTGCAGCTGGGCCTGAACCCCTAAAATACAGAATATATCAGAAGCCTCCACCCTGAGCTGCTCAGGGGCTGGGGCCAGCTCTGTTCCTTTCTAACCTTGGATAAAATAATGCACCCACAGAGAGCAGGGGTGGCCTGGGCTGGCAGGGACCTCAAATGTCACCCAGTGCCACCCCTGCCATGGCAGGGACACCTCCCTGTGTCCCAGGCTGCTCCAAGCCCCATCCTTGGGCACTGTCAGGGATCCAGGGGCAGCCACAGCAAATCTGGGAATTCCATTCCAGGGTCTCCCCACCCTCACAGAGATTATTTCTATCCTAATTTCTGATTTCAAGCCACTCTCTGTCAGTTTGAAGCCATTCCCCCCTTGTCCTGTCACCCCAGCCCTCTGTGTGTGGGTGTACTGGATAAATTACATTGTACAATGTATGTGTACACTGATTAATATATGCATTAAAGATGAGGAGGGAATACAGCCCATGCAAGCGTGAGAAGAGCACCTGGAGCACAGAAAAATCTCCTCCCCTCAAAAACCCCCAAGCAAAACCAAAAAAATCAGCCCCAAAAAACTAAAAAAAAAAGCCCCAATCAGAAAAAAACAAAACAAAACAAAAAAACCAACCAACCAAACAAACAAAAAAAAACAAACCCAAACAAAAAACCCAACCTCAAAAACAAATCTAAAAAACCAAACCCCAACCCTCTCTCCCCCTGTACAGCAAAGTGCCTGAAGAACACCTAGGGACAGTGGAAATCTGGTGTATTTTGGTTGCAGAGCTCTCCTGGTGCAGCCCTGCAGGGCTTTGCCTGCCTGGATCCCTGAGCAGCCTCTGCTCCAACCCAAACCCAAATGTTAAAGGTTTCCCTATGGAGGTGAATTTATTAAAAGGACATTTCAGATCTACAATCCAGAAGGCAGAACTTGAACACTGACGTTTTTCCTTGCTTAGATCCAGCACTGGATTTTACTTTCCCCCCTCTCTTTTCTAAACTGGCATTATTATCTAAAAATAAATATGAAAAAAATTATATTCCTAAAAGGATGGGGACACTCACCAGAGCAGCAGCACCAGCACATCACAGGCCTGAAAAGACCTTCCTGGGCTCCTTTGAGCTTCTATTTAAAATCCAGCAAGACAGAAGGTTCTGCCAATAATTGGAAGATTTTTTTTTTCCTGTGGATGGGTTTTTGGGTTGTTTTTTTAAATTTCTCCTATACTTTACAGGTTGGATCATGGAAAACATTTGATGCATCCAAGTGTGAAACAGGGAGATGAATTTGGTCTGTTCTTCTACTCAGCTGCAGCAAAGAACTTCTGACAGGCAACTTTTGGCCTTTAGAATATGTCAAAATTGTCTAACTCATCGGTCTGTATTAAAAACCCTTAATGTGTGTCAGATTCTGGCCCACTGACAGTTTGCAGCAATTCAAAACAGCTTTTTGAGGCAGGCAGAGTCCTGCTGAGTGCTGTCTGACAGGAATCCCCCTGGTCAGCAAGGCTGGGCCTCAGTTTTGTTCTGTAAAAGTTTCAGCAATTTAAAAAAAGGCCATTTTCACCTCTGTTTGGCCATGGCACCTGCAGGGCAGAGCTCACAAAGCAACAAAATGGGGCATCCCCAGAATTTTGGGTGTTGGGATACAGGAACTCGTTTTAGGGTGAGAGATTTGAATCTCCCAAAGCAGAAACAGAAGCCAAGGTGTGCCCTTGATGCCAGGCTGGGATGTGCAGGGCTCTGCTCTGGGTCTGGATCTGAGCTGGGCTGAGCCTGGAGTTCAGAGCTGCTCTGTAAAACTCAGATTTCTGTTCCAGAGCCAAATTTTAGCTGAGCCCCAGGGCAGGTGTTCTGAGAAGCTCATGCTCTGTCTCCCTCTCTGAACCCCAAGACCCTGCAGAGTTTAAGCACCAGTTTTTAATGGCAGAAAATCCATTCCTCCTGAAAATCCTGAAAGGATTTTTGTTGGACTGAGCACACTCTGCAGGGATTGTGCAAAATCTCTCCTGAGATACTGGAGAACCAAATTTGAGGCTGCTCTGCTTTATTCCCATCCCCAAATTCCTGCTGTGAGCTGGAATTCTGCAAAGTTTCCTGTGACACAACTGAAAACTGGATAAATTACTTTGTGCTTTCTAGAGCAGAGCTCAGGCTCTGCCATCCTGAAAACATCAGCATTCCGTATTCATAAAACCAGGAAAGATGGCCATGTAATTCCTAAAACATCATGGTTATCTTTTACTGTACACTGATTTATCCCACTGAGGAGGCCCTGACTCTCCTAAAAGTTTTAACTCAAATCTGTACAACTGCAGGTGGCAGTGGTTACCTGGAATGTGCCAAGCAGGAGTCAGGACAGGATATTCTGAAACACCAAGCAAAACTTAACAAAACACCAACTCCCATGGAAATCTACCCTTTCCAGGAATTGCTGCTAGCTCTGCAAAGCTGAAGAGGCAAGGTGAATATAAATAAGTGTATATTTTCTCTGGAATGTATGGCTTCTGTAAGATGCAATTATTTTCCTCTGCAGCTCGGGTGAGTAAATGTTCCAGCTGCTAAATGAGACAAGTTATGAGCCAAGAGCAGGTTCTACATGGAAAGAAACAGCAACAATTTGGTAGAGAGAAAATATCTAAGATGTGTTCATACACTGCCTAAATGCTGCTAAGGATCAATCATAAACTCTCTGGGTTTACTGTGACTCCTATATATTAATCTCTGTTTTATTTTACCTTGGGACAGGCGTTGCAACTGCTGAATTGCTCTTTTCACTGGCTGTGCATGAGAATCCCTCTCCTTCAAATTCCTATCCAGCCTGACGAGAAAAATGAAGAAAACTCCTGGATTCAGCTGACATCTCCTGTTTGAAATGCCAATCAGTGCTCAGAGCAAGTGGCTTTTGGTGCCACACTGGGTGAAGGCTGAGCGAGCTCGGGCTGCCTCGGTTTCCCACAATAAAAACATTTCTCAGGAGGGCTTTGAAACCTGGAGGGCAAATCCTGGTTAGTGACCTGCAGGACAGGGTTACTCTTTCATGGAATATATTACTCTTTGTCCCCTCTCCCACCCTCAGTGTCCACCCCAGCTCTGAGCCTGCTCAGGGGGACGGGTCCGTCTCCCCTCGGTGGATGGAGCAGCAGGCTTGAAGTGTTTCCTCAGACAGATGCTCTGTTCCAGGAGAACAATGTGGTCTCTGGATGAAAGGAAGGGTGTCCTTCGTGGTGTTTACACGCAGAGGTGGCGAGGAGCTCAGTCAGGGCTGTCACTTGGTGCCAATTCATTGTTCCTCACGCTGAGATGGACTGCAAAGGAAGCCGGAGGTTGCAGGGGCACTGGAAGGATCTAAGAGGTCACTTATGGAAGGATTCGGTAAAAGTTGTCTCACAAATCTCTTCTTCTATGTCTGACTTCTGGCAGGGAGTCCAGAAAATTCCTTCCTGATAATTTCGTTGACTGGGAAATAAAAGAAAGGCGAGGAAACATTAAAGCCCTTCCAACATCACGACAAGTAAAAAGTAAAAGCAATCCACAGGCAGCCAAGCTGAAAACATCCCCTCTGCACTCACAACATAATTTTACTAAAATCCAAATGCTCCTGTTTGCCCAGACTGCACATTTTTGGAAGGCAAGGGGGAAGGAGTGGAGGGAGGGGATTTCAGTGTGTTCATTGTGCTTCAGGTGCCATAAAACACAGAGAGGCTGCAGCCCCTGCCCAGGAGCTGCACATCCCTCACACTCACACCTCCCTCTGCCACAAACACTGCCCTCACCCCGGGGGGAAAGACAGAAACTTCTCTAGGCATTTGAACATTTCCACTAGGCTGGAAGAAGAATATTTTGAAAAGAAAAAGGTTTGGAGGAAATATAATGGACAGTGATGAAAACGCAGAGACTGCAATTCAGGTGAAAAGGTTTGCATTTGGGTGGTTTAGGTCTGGTATTTTTTAATCCCACTCTAGACTCGACCTGCTTTACATTTTTATTATCATTTTTTTTATAGCACAAAGAACTTGCATGCAGCACCAGGGTATGAGAGGCTGGGACAGGCCTGGTAATAAAGCTCAAGAGAAGACACTGAAGAACTCTGCTCTCTGTTTAAAAGTCAGAACAGCACCACTTTATCTACAGCAGCCAATGCTCCTGGCAACTTTTCACACTCACTTGCCTAAAGCACCTTTGGCACCTCCTGGAACAACAATTCTAGAGTTTAACTGCTCCCTACAATTTAAGTCCAGAGATTTCTGTTAATTAGGAGAGACCTAAACCATGAGCATTTTGGTGCAGAACTCCAGAACTGCCATTTTTGGGGCTCCGTTTCACCTGCAGCTCCTTGGTGCTGTGTTCACCATGGAGTGGAAACTGTTTAATTGCTTTGACAAATTTGCCTTAAAACCAAAATCCCAAATTTTCTTGGTTTCAGACCTCAGATCTAAATAATTTCTCCCTGTTGATATTTAGAGGCTGAAACAGGGACTAACTCAAGCTAAAGCAGACCCTCACCCAAAACTAATTAATCCTCAGGTTTGCAGCTGTAAGACTCCTCTGAATTCTATCCTATTCCTAATAAATGTTTATGAAAAACATTAATTAACATAACATTAATTAACAAGGTATTAATTAACATAATATTAATTAGCATCATATTAATTAACATAGTATTTCACCACTTCCCCCTGTCTAAAAAATCCTGGTGCCCAACCTCTGGCAAGTCCCTGGGAAGGGGAACGCATTTATTAGTTTTTAATAGTTGTGATTCACAGTTTGAAATCTCCCTCCTCTCGGTATGCTGGGATCTGCCTCAGAGAAGGTAAAATCTGTGTTTTCTCAGAGCTCCCTGGGTGTGGGGGCTGCTCCAGGAACTCCAACATCCCACCACTAACAGCCCTTTCTGATTCCAGATGGAAGTGCCTGATTCCAACCTGGAGATGATTTGTGCAGGAAAAGCAGAGCTCCTGCCCTCTCCTGCTGCCCAGCATCCTCCCTGCACCGTCACCTGCTGCGATTTGGGGCGAATTGTGGCAAAAAAAGAACATTTGGGAGCTGGGAGTGCTGCTCTGCAGTGCTGGGAGCAACCAGAGGGAGGGGAGGTTGGTCCATTCTGAGCAGAACCTCCTGCTCACTCTCAGCTTCCTGTTTGCTCTGCCCAGGAAATGACAGGAGCAGGTCTTCAATGGAAATTTGTCACTGCCTCAGCTAAAAATAGCAGTGAGGTAAAAGAAGTGGGCACCCACTCTTAGAGGGTCATTTCCTCCCGAGAAACAAGTGGGTTGAGGCTGCAGGAGATTTATTTATCAAGGCATTTGTATGGGCTGCCAGCACACCAAAAATACTGTAGATGGGCTTCTTTTGATCTAATAAATCACTGAAATATCAGCGCCAACAGTCATCTGCCAGGAAGGGTTAAATACTGAGTGAAATGTGAGCAGATAATTAACTGGAGTTCCCAGAAGAGGCTTTGAGGGAGATGTGGCTGCTCCCAGGGGCTGAGGGGCCCTGGGCAGGTTGGATCTGTGGGGATGTGCTGACTCAGCCTGCAAACTTCACTTTCCCTCCTGTGAGGTCAGCAGTGGCTTCTGTGGGCTGAGGTTTCAGGGGGCTGCAGCCTGAGCAGAGCTCAAAAGCTGCAGGGGAACAGGCTGAGCATTAACCCCATGACAGGCACACCCTGATCGCTCCCTGCCAGCTCCTCTACGGGAAAAATTGGGTTTTTTGTAAGCACCTGAATGAGAAGAGCTCCCTGTTGTCCCATAGTGACCCTGAATTCCACCCAAATCCAAGAGGTCAGGGTGCAGGTTAAGGTGGGCATCACCAGTGGGTGTCAGGGCTTGTCCCAGCACCAAATCCACAACCAGAGCCCCTAAACCCAGTGAATTTGTAAATTAACAGGAATGGATCCCAAGGCAAGGACTGCTCTCCCAGCCTGGAGTGGCCTCCACCCCAGGAAATCACACATTTTTGAAGATCTGCTCCAGATTTGGGAGCACATGGACCCAGATCAAGGTGAAATCCAAGAGACCTGGCTTTCAACAGAAGCTTGAACCAAATCAGCAAACTGAGCCCTGTCTAAAGCCCAGAGGAAGGCCAGAACATGTGCTGAACTTGCTCTGCTCAACTCCCAGGTTTTTTGGTTAAACTGTATCTCAGTTCTCATTATTTGCTCATTTTTAGCTGAGAGGATATGGAGAAAATGTTATTAATAAATAAAACATTGTTATTTAAGGTGCCTAGCACTGGTTGCTCTGGAGCACACCTCTATTGATCCGTTTAATGAGAGAGAACTGATTAAATGAGGCCACGAGCAAAGATAATGAAAGATTAAATCATAAAAAAAGGATATTGAAATGACAGCTGCCATCAGCCATCCAGGCCAAGGAAACACCTGGCTGGGCACCTTCCAGCGTGTCCTCTGTCACATCCTGCTGTTGTGGGGGTGGGACAGGGCCCTGGAGACCCCCAGGGAGGTGACACAGAGCTGCTGGAATTATGGGGGACATAATTCCTGATGGACAGGGTCAGTCCTGGGCTCCAGGGTCAGTTCAGATTCCAGGGTCAGTTTGGGTTCCAGGGTCAGTTCTGGGCTCCAGAGTTTGTTCAGGTTCCAGGGTCAGTTTGGGTTCCAGGGCCAGTTCAGGTTCCAGGGTCAGTTTGGGCTCCAGGCCCCACAGTCAAGCCCCTCTCACATCCTCTCAGCTGGAAACGTGCAGTGTGTCCCCATGGGGTGACACTGGGCTGTGTCCCAGCAGCCCAGAGACAAAAGGAGGTGGCAGTGTCACCCTGAGAAGGTGCCACCCTCACACCCTCTGCACATGAACCTGTGGCATCCTACAGATCCCCTGGGATTTCAGGGATGCTGTGGGGTGGCAGTGACCCTGTGGGGACAGCTCTGCCAGTGCCACCCTACAGATCCTGGGATTACAGGGATGCCATGGATGCTGTGGGGTGGCAGTGACCCTGTGGGGATCCTACAGCACTGAGGGCTCCTCAGAGAAGGCAAAGCTCAGCCCCAGGGGCTCTCCCTGCAATATTCCCATGAGAAATTGGGACACACAGAGCAAAGCCCTGGGTGGGAACTGATGGAGCAAACGTGACCCTGGGTTTGCAGAGTGCCCCCAAAGTGGTCCTGACCTGCCTGGGAATTTCAGGATATTCCAGCCCAGCATGCACAGCCCCACCTCTCCTTCCCTGCCCACAGCTCTGTGCTACACCAGTGGGGAAGAAAAAGAACAACAACAAAAAAAAACCTTAAGTGAAATAAAATTAGATATTTCAAACCCTCTAAGCTAAATAAAAAGGGGCATGACTTTTTAATTGAAAAAAAATAAATAAATAAAGGTTAAGAGAAACACACAGCTGGAGAAAAGGCAGAAAAATACCAATTACCTTTCTTTTTGATTGCTTGGATCAAAGATCACAGTCATTCTTTTTCATATAATGTTTTGTATCCAGCTAAGGTGTGTATCTATCAGCTCTGAAAAAGATTTGCAAAACCATTTTTGAGAAAAAAAGGTAACCTTTGACCTATGTTGCATGGCCAAGTGTTACAGTTTGCAGCTACTCTTTCATTTTTGGGTTCATTTAATAAAAGGACATTTCAGCATATACAACACATAAGGCAGAACTTCACCACAGACCTTTCTTTTTGCTCAGGTCCAGCACTAGATTTTACTTTTTTTCCCCCTCTTTCCTTGACTGACATTATCTAAAAATGAATATTAAAAAACTTACACTCCTAAATTGGTGACAAAATGTGAAAAGCTGATGATTTGATCTGAGATTCCAGAGGCACAGGGGGTCAGGACAAAAACTCATCCCTGCCTTCTGCAAAATTCACTTCTGTCCTCACCTCAGTGCCCAAGCAAGATGCAACACATTTATGGCAGATCCAAAGTCAGTCCCTTTAACTGAGAGATCCAACCACAGTGGCTGTAAAAATCAGACTTTGCCTTAATTGTACAGACAGGAAAGATCTGGGCAAAGAAATTATGAAAGTTACAGTCTTTGCTTCAAACACAAATAAGATTTTTTTCCCCCTCAGAAAAAAGGCAGTATTTAAATTTTCTGCCTTTTTTTTTTTTTTTAAACATTTCCTAATATTTTTCGATTTTTTTTTTAATTCACTGTGAAAGCATTTGGTACTTCTGCAAAACCATGTGGAAATGAAAAAAAATTGCAATAGTAATGAGCAAAAAGCGCTTCTTAAAAACTACGTTTTGAGTGCAAGATTCAGAAGTGTCTTTGCTGCTGGATTTCAGGTGCCTATATATAGAAAAGAAGTATTTTACTTGGCTCCCAAGGATTGTGCAGCCACGTATCATACCCTGGAGCCTCCCACTCAGTACACAGCCGATTTTATACTCTGCATCCTGGAAAATCAGCTTTTGCACACCAGAGCACAGCAGCTCCTTGGCTGGGAAATACCAATTTGGGTGCATCAGGCACAAGGAGCCCAAACCCAACAAACTGTGCTGGGGAAAAGTACTGGGAATGTGTGGGGGTGTTTTATAAATCGACAGAAATTCAAGGCTTTTTTTCCTGGAAAACGGGGATATAAAACCACTGGGATGTTCTCAGCTGTAAAGCTTTAATTCCACACCAGAACCAGGGTTTTCTCCTCACTGAAATAATGCCAGGAGATGCACCCTGTGACTTTTCTGCCTTGTCCTGTTTGTACCCCATGGAGTCTGTGTGAACTGAACTTCTCCAACCCTCCAGCCCATCAGCAATCAGATCATTTCCATTAATTACAAACTCTTGGAAGAAGCTGCTGACCTCAGACTAAGTGGCAACTCCCATCCCAGGATGCATTTTTGCTGTGAGAGGATCAATAGACTCCAAACCCATTGGAATCTTTCCATGAATTTGGCAACATAATACAGATATCTGATGGAAAACAGAATCTAAATAAAATGCATATTTTTGGCTAAAGCCCATCCTGACTGAAATCAATATCTGAGCTGCTCTGGATTTACAGGACCTGCATTGCACTTGTGACATGTAAATATCCCTCCCTTACATTTCAGCACAGTGCCAGAGTGAGGAACAAAAATCAAACAATTGGTATCTCTGGTACTGTCCTACCCAAAATGTTTAATAGGCACCTGGGTGTGCCTGCAAGAAAAGAGCAGAAAATAAAGAGAGCATTTCTGCTGAAAAAAATTCAGCGCCCTAAATGCACTGGAGATCAAAACTGGCAGGAAGGAAGTGCTCAAAACACAAATCTGTCTGTGACACCACCTCAGAAATGTGAAGGATTCTCTAAGCACTTTCATTATTGTCAATGCATTTCCAGAAAAGATCAGCAGCTCTGGAGGCCTGGCTGGGCAGGACTCTGAGAGGTGACAGAGAGGTGTCACCTACTGGTGACAGAGCCCCCAGGTTGTGTTATCCTCCAGTGAGAGCCAAAGTTCTTCCCCAAGGCACCGCCAGGCCTTTTGTGTGTTTATGTTCATTGCACTCTCCATTGGCCCCTTGGCCTTCTGCCCCTTTGTCCTTCTATGGAATTTCTCCAGAATGTTCTCCCCAGTTC
>JAHLSL010000072.1:6791211-6834269 GCA_025920805.1 Petroica traversi | reverse complement strand
CCCCTTTGTCCTTCTATGGAATTTCTCCAGAATGTTCTCCCCAGTTCAATGCCCCATTGGTCCCTTGGAATTCCCACCCCTTTGTCCTTCTATGGAATTTCTCCAGAATGTTCTCCCCAGTTCAATGCCCCATTGGTCCTGTGACATCCCCGCCCCTTTGTCCTTATATGGAATTTATCCAGAATGTTCTCCCCAGCTCGATTCCCCATTGGTCCCATGACATCCCCACCCCTTTGTCCTTATATGGAATTTCTCCGGAATGTTCTCCCCAGCTCCACACCCCATTGGTCCCTTGGCCTCCCCGCCCCTTTGTCCTTATATGGAATTTCTCCAGAATGTTCTCCCCAGTTTGATGCCCCACTGGCCCCTTCTCCTTGGTCCCTGCTCCTGCCCCTCCTCACTGCTTCCCCAGCCCATCCCTCAGCCTTGGAGCCCACACAGAGCCCTGTGAGCTCCTTGCTGGGTGGGATTGCTTCTCCCCCGTGCTGTGAGAGTGACTGTGCTGGTCACTCACTGTGAGTGTCACAGTGTGAGCTCCCCACACTGTCCTGCTGCCCCAGGCTCTGGGGACACTCTCAGAAGGCCGTGGCCCTGCCCAGCTGGACACCCCGGGGCTGTGACAGTCACTACAGAACAACGGCCTCCAAACTGGCAGCAAAAAGTGACCTAGAGGGGAATGGAGGGGACTCCAGGCCTGGACCTCTGTCATCATCCTGCCTTATGGCACTGGCCAAAGCATCCCTGAAGGACCAGACCTTACACATCTGCTTTGGGCTGAAAAATGCACCAAGTCTGTGAGGTCACACTCGTGGAACTCAAATAATCTGTGCTTAGCTAAGAGAAAACAGCCTGGGAGGATGATGAACTCCACAGAATGAGCTACACCCTACAGCAAATCCCCTCTGCCACGGGTGTGGGGGTAGCAGAGAGCAACATTCCCAAGAGTCCCGACAGGGGAGTTTTACAGTCCTTAGGTAGGACTTTAATTCCTTTACATCACAAATCTCCATGCGGTGCTGATCTCAGGAGAATTACCCCAAAATGATGTGTTCTCCTGCAGAAACAGCTGCCAAAGGCCGCCCTGAAGTGAGCTGAGGGGAAATCCTAAGGGGAATCAGAGAGTTAAGTTTTTGAGACACTTTTCCATGCCCCAGGAAATGGAGTTTGTGTGATATTTGCAGGGCACACACTCACACACACATGAGCTTTCCATCCTGGGTTGGTGGCTACATCAGCAAGACAAAGAGCAATTTTTACTCCAGAGTGTGATTTCCTGTTTGCTCGATGGATCTCAGTATTTAGTCATCACTTTTCTCATCAGAAGATTCTGACAGGTGCAAGCCCTGCCTACACACGGGCTGGGGGAAGAAAGGGCACCTTCAGGAACAGTTTCATGCCCTTTTCCTCCTGCCCCTCCAGGCCTCAGCAAATCCCTGTGGGCAGCCCTTGGAGCTGCTCTGCAGGCTCAGACTCCCTGAGCTGGGTTTAGAGGGGTTGTGCCAGACTCTTGGGGCAGAGCTGGGAGAGGCAGCCCAGCACACTGGAGTCTTTCTGTTTCTTTAAATCTCATTCTCTGCACTCTTTTTCTGCCCAGTCCAGAGCACTGCAGACACGAAACCAAAGCCAAGGATGGAGCTCAGGGGGGCACCCAGGGCCAGGCAGTGCCCACCTCCTTCCCAGACTGGCTCTGAGTACCAGAGCTGGCACTGCCAGCACTGCACGAGTAAGAAACAAAAGGTTTTGTATTCATTTTTGTTAAGATGGCAATAAATACCCTGAGCTTTATCAGATAAACCCTTTAAAAGTCTGTTTATCCACCACAAAGGAGGCAGAAAGGGCTGCAAGGAGCTGAGCTGGCTTTGTGCAGCTCCTCCACGAGTGTCAGCAGCTGCCTTGGGAACAGTACCTTGAAAGTGGAAAACTAGATCAGCCTGGGTGTGATGAGGAACTCCAGGCCACCGTGGATTTGGTTTGTAGTAGCTTTCCATAACAAAGTCTTTTTTTAACTGACTTTCTTTCTGCTCACATATATTTAGATATGACTTTCATTCTGCAGCACTCTGATGCCAGAGAGTTTTGGCTGCAACTACGAGGGAAGGGACACGTGTTTGAGTCATGGAGTTGGCTCTCTCTGGCTGATAGTTAGTGAGTTACTGAGAAAAGATGAAGTTTGTATTTAGCTTTAGTTTACATGCAACGAGACCAAGTAAAATATTCCAAGTCGCATGAGCACATAATAAATAAATACACAAAAACTTATACCAGAAGGGGATGGAGTTCATTTTATAAACCACATTACTTGGCTAAACCCACACAGAAATTTCAGGCTGATGGACTGAAGCTTAAGAAACACAAGGCAAGACTCCTCATTTTGTCACTGCTAACTCTTGATTTGACTCTGCTGCAGAGCACAAGGTGAGGTGTGCTCGTGTCTGGTTAATTGTTCATGCTTTGGACCTTATGGATTTGATGCAGAACTGCTGAGATAAGCTGTGCCATTTGCTATTAAAACATATTCCTTTTAGATCAAAACCAGCACAAACAAAGGAGGCTGGCGATGGCTTTTCCCTCCAGCAGCACCTCATGGTTTAAAAGCTGATGAAATTGGTATTGGATATCACAACACCTCTGAAACTGCAGGGAAAGCACACGAGCAGTAGCTCTCTTTATCCACATGTCACTGAGCTGTTTCATCATTCTCCTAAACTTAACCTATTTACTGGGGCAGGATGAGTCATTCAGCAAAGTGATTCAAAAACAGAGAGAGGAAAGAGAATGGATGCGAGAAAGCTATTTTTTACAGGAAATTATTGGGGGGAGGACAGAAGAACAGTTACAGCACGTTCAGGATTAGCTGAAAGTACAAGATAGGCAACACTGCTGCTTTTTTATTTCTGTCACAGAGGAACAACCAGAACAAATATTTAATTGAGGGGAAATAAACCATTTAACAAATATTTAATTAAGGGAAAACAAACCATATTAGCCTTCCCTTTAGGCAGTTTTGCAGGGGATGAACCAGTCAATAATGGAATCTGTTTCCCTCCCTTGAGCTCCAGTGCTTATGTCTATTAATCCACAGAATTATTCCCTGGCTCTGACTCTCTGGCATCTCATCCTGTGCTGTGTCTTCACTCTGCTACGTCCCCTCTGAAGGGCCTGGGGACTCCTGTGGCCTCTCCACAGCCAGGTTTCCCTCCTGATGTGTCTGCACTGAATTCTGCGCCTGGTTCTCAGGAGCAAACAGAAAATCCCTGTCCTAAGGTAGCGGGGAAGATGCAGGAGTGGCCTGTGAGCAATTCTGCTGAGCAAACCCGGCTCCCCTCTGGCCCAGACGTGCAAATCTCCCTTTCCTTGCAATTCCTCTGCCTCCACAAGCAGCCCCAGCCCAGCCTGCACAAGGTTCCCATCCGCTTGCTTTTCAGGACTATGGGCAGCAGGCACCACCCTGAGCAGGGGAACACACAGATTATTGCTCCGTCGTGCCTCTACATCCTTCAGTAAATGAAGGATTTTGGGGCCAGACTCTTCCCCCTGTTCAGGAGCTGCCTCCAGGGCCATGGGGCAGGGATGAGCACCAGGATAAGGGCAGTGGGAGCCCAGGGATGGCACCAGGATAAGGGCAGTGAGAGCCCAGGATGGGCACCAGGAGCAGGGCAGCAGGAGCCCAGGGATGGGCACCAGGATAAGGGCAGTGGGAGCCCAGGGATGGGCACCAGGATAAGGGTAGTGAGAGCCCAGGGATGGGCACCAGGATAAGGGTAGTGAGAGCCCAGGGATGGGCACCAGGAGCAGGGCAGTGGGAGCCCAGGGATGGGCACCAGGATAAGGGCAGCAGGAGCCCAGGATGGGCACCAGGAGCAGGGCAGTGAGAGCTCAGGATGGGCACCAGGAGCAGGGCAGCAGGAGCCCAGGGATGGGCACCAGGATAAGGGCAGCAGGAGCCCAGCACTTGGGGCTGCAGACACTTCTCAGCTGGGAAGGATCCAGACCATGAAACACTCCCTGGTTACTGACAGAGTGTTACAATTCACATCTAATAACATCAAGGAGGTGCCACATACAAGACACTTGGTGTCTGCCCACATCCAGCTGGTTGCTCTTATTTTGCACTTTGACTGCGACTCCTTTGAGGGAGGAATTGCTTCTTTTAACTTTGGAGTCAGAGCAGCATCTGCCACAACAGAGTGCTGGGGTTTCTACCATAAAATAATGTACCAATAAAAATACTACATAATACCATGGGGTATGTGTGTAAATCAGAGACCACGAGACAGAACTAATTACAAGAGACACGGATAACTGGAAAAAGGAGTGCAAAAGACCACGGGGAGCAGATACTGTAACTCATTTTACATCTTGCCTCAAGAAGGCCAGGAACATATGACAGTAAACTGCTTGAGAGAACGAGAAAAATGTTATCTGCATCAACCAAAGACTTCAAACTTTCAATCTGAGTCAATGGCAGGAATGAGAAGACTTTTCTTCTCAATATCAAGAGAAGATGAAAGAAAAGAAAAAAGACGAAAGGAAAGAGGAAAGAAGGGATATGAATTACCAGGAACAGAATGAGCTCCTGCATATCCAGTGGAGGTTCACCTTTAGCTGCAGTGCTGAGCAATTCCCAACCTCACCCCAACAGCAATAACCTACATTTGTTCTGAAATTAGCCCTCAATTATTTCCAGATCTCCCATCCCAATTCCAGCTCGAGATGCAGGAACCACCACCCAAAGAGAGTGCCCCAGGGGATCCTCCCCGGGGTTTGATGAGGAGCCATCCCCAGCTCTGCAGCTGTGAGGTCGGGGAGCTCTGCATCCCCACGCAAGGCAGGCAGGAGGTGAATCCTGAGCTCAGGGCAGGTTCCCAGGGGCACTCTGCAAGGTCTGGGATACCTGGCAAGCCCATCCTGACCTCTCCCAAGCCCTCCCCAGCTGTGTAACCACGTTCTCCTTGAAACACAAGCCTGCACAGCCAGCTCAGAGCTCTGTCCGTGCCTCATATTGAACCTATTACTGTGCATTAACCATGCACTGCACACTTCCTGGGAGAATTCCAACCGAGCAGCGGCGGCCCTGGAACCACAGCAGGATAGAACAGCCTCCTGCCTGAAATAAAGATAACCCCTGCTCACGTTGGGCATGATCTCATCAGAGCACAGCACACTTCCAGCAGCAGCTGTGGTTGGGATCGTGCCCTCAATGGGAACACTGCTTGTCCTGCAGTGGGGAACCATGGACAGCTGGAACTCATAGCAGCAGAAGGGCCAGGGGTCACCTCGGGATGTGGCACAGGCCAGGCACAACTCCTCTGCACACTTGGGATGGGGCAAGAGCTGGGAACAGCTCAGAGATGTCCTCAGCAGGACTGGGAGTGTCCTTGGGATGGCCTGAGGGAATGTCCTTTGGGGTTCCCTGAGGAAATACCCTTTGGGGTTCCCTGAGGGAATGTCCTTTGAGGTGCCCAGAAGGTTCCATACTGCTGGGGAGGCAGTGCTGCTCCTCACACACCCTCACAGCATCACCTGAGGAAGGCTCCTGGTGTGGCCCTGCAGCCCCGGGATGGGGACTCACCGTGGAGTGACAGCACTGCCACCACACAGCTCTGATGGCTTTGACAGCAGAGGGGAGAACCCAAACAAGCAGCAGGACAGGCCCATCCTGACCCCAGAGGCTCAGACACTGCCAGGGGCTGCTGTCCCTCTGCAGAGCCCGTCCCTGCCCTGGGTGTTCCCTGGCACTGCAGGCTCCTGGCAGGGAGCTCAACTTCCAGCCCTGCTGGAATTCCCTGCTGGCCATGGCACTGCCAAGTCCAGTGGCAGCAAAACAGGCCTGGGGAAGGGCAGGGAATATCCCAGGTACTACAGAAATGCCACATCAAGAGACCTAAAAATAGAAGTGATGGGAAAAAACAGGCTATCCCAGAGACTCTGTGATTCTGCTCTTCGGCCAAGCAGCTAAAAGTTGCTCAAGTTGAAGTGGGCGGTTAAGCCTGGGTGACTTCAGAGCAAGTTCATGCTACACTGGGTGCTCAGAGAGGGCAGGAGGAGCATCACAGAACTGAAAACTCCCCCTGTTTAGGACTGACAGCAAGGAGAGGCCTTGGGAGAGCCCCCTGAAGCAGAGCTGGGTTATGTCTCATCCTGCTGTGGGCTGGAGCCCTGCCCTGGCACTGTCACACACAGGTCACACCACGGGGCTTTCCTGGGGTCCCCTCAGCAGCACTGACAGCGAGCCCTCAGCGTGACCAATCAACCCTGAAATGATCACCCGGCTTATCTTTGGGCTGGAAATCAGAGTCCCCGAGGGTTTGGTCACTGCTGCCCCTGGCTAAGGTCAGGATGACCACCAAAAAGGACAGGGCTGCAGCCTCCTGGCCTCAGAGGGGCAATTCCTGGGGCTCAGGGGGGACTGTCCCAGTGAGGAGTCCCCCCTTCTCATTTTTGGGTGCCCAGAAACACCCCCAGCTGTTTTCTTGTTCTCTCAGGGGTTTGAGGTGCCCAGCCTGGCCCTGCTGCTCAGCTTGGGAAGGGGCCAGAGAGCAACTGGCTTTGGGCTTTTCCTTTCTCCATTCAAGAATGTCATCTACAGCCAGCTGGGAGTATTTTGGAGATCTGCTGGGTTTTGTTTGCCTGGGGTGGCTGCTGCTCCAGCTGCACACCCCTGGCAGCCAGAGTTTGCTGGATGGACCCAGACATGAAAATCAGTCCTGAGAGCACCCTGGGGCTCCTCTGGGGCTGTGCCCCCATCGCCCTGCTGGGAATGGGCTGAACTCCACTGCAATTCCTTGGAGACAGGAACTGCACAAAGATGTACTGATCAACAGAATTCCAAACCATTATGGCACTGCTCTCCCCTTTCTGGTTTTCTGCTTTTTTGCAGTTGTTTTTTTTAAATCCCATCCTGTGATGGGTAAAATCAATGTTATCCATGATTTACAAAAAGGACAGAGTGCTGTGAAAGGGCAGGGAAGACTGCAATGTCATGAGGAGGTGGGGGCTTGCTGAGACTCATTTCCAAGGAAGAAATTTTAACAGGATGTGGGTTAGATATGTGAAAATGTGGGGATTAGGTAAAGTTAAGGGACAGAGCTAAACAATTCTTCCATTTGACAGCTGAATCCCAAATCTCCAATTTTTATCCACAACAACTCCAATTCCATGCTCAGTGACTCAGGGACATGGACAAAACCATCCATCCCTGAACAGCCAGGTAAATACAAACCACTAAATGCAGCCTGATCACCTCACTGGCCTTCACATCTTTCCCCTCCTGAGCAACCGTGGGAACAACGTGGGGTGATTAATAGCCCCTAATCATTATATTTACTAAGAAAGCTACAAAAGAAAATGTAAGTGAAAGAAAAGTGCATTTGGAGCAGTGCTGTGCTGGGGCAGGATGGCCCTGGAGACAGCAATGCTGTGCAGGGCCCTGGGGGGAAAAGGGAGGCAAAATCCTCTCTAGAGAATCCCCATCCTGCAGAAGATAAGCACATTGTACTTAAAATTAAACAAAGTAGAAAAGAAAACACACAGTGTGGGCTGCATGTAAGGTCACCAAGCCAGGGAGAAGGAACTGCTTTAATTTCCCTTTTACCTGGAAAGAAAAATAAACCAGAAAAAACCCAAAAAAACCAACAAAATAACGCCACCACCTCTCCTCTCCTAAGGGCTGGAAAAAACCTGTCTGAGAGGGGAGATGGCTGCAAACAGCTCTCTGGACACGTGCTGGTTTCCATCCCCCAGCAGAGGCCTTGCTGTGCTCTCGGGGGCTGGACACAGGCAGAGGGCAGGACGTGAAGTTGGCTGTGCTGTCCAGAAGATGAAAACACTACTGCTGTTTATAGAGGGAAACCCAATTCGTCAGCCCAAATGAATTCCTCTGCTAATCCATGCAGGCTTCATGTTTTCCACCAGCCCCAGCCACTGTAAAGACTATCTTTAGGAGGCACAGTGTGTTTGGAAAGGAGCAGCTGGAAAGAGGGGACGCTTATGCCAGCTTGGAAGGCGTTCTGGTATGGAAAAAGAGGAATGCTCTCTTGGGTCTCCCCACAAAATTAAAGCATCTTCATCCAGAGCAGAGCAGTGCCAAGCACAACAAACAAAAGTGGCTTTCCCCAGCTCTCCTGGGCAGCCTCGCTTGGGCTCCCAGTGGTTTCCATAGAACTTGTTTTGCTATCACAACAAATTCCATCTGCCCAGCCATGATGGCCGCGCCGTTTTCGAAAGACAAGAAAATGGATTTCCTCACCTCCTCGCTGCCAAAGCATTTTTGTGTCACAGACAGGGACTCCCCCATAACCAGAGCACCCGAGTGCCTTGAGGAGAGGATCCCTGAGAGGTGGAGGAACAGCTCCTTCTGCCCACACACACTGCTGAAATCAAAGAAATGCTGCAGTCTCACCGGGATTAAGGTGATTATTGGCCAGGCTGCACTGGAGTGTACCCCGTGGGCTCCTTGCAGCCCTGCACAGGCACTGGTGCTCTGCAGGGCTCTGAAAGCACAGATCTGGTTCTGCAGGACAGGCTGGAGGAGAGTTTAGTGCTGCTCCTAAACCAAGACTCTTATCTGAACAGCCCGAAATTGTGGGAAGTCATAATCATCATCTAAAATTTGCAATAGTTTTGAAAAGCTATCAGATGTAACAAGTACAAAACAAAGGGCCAGAGATACTAATTTCTAAAATAGACATAGCATTAGTTTTGTGTTTTAATAATAGCCTATGAAAATTGTCCTGAAGAAAAATTAGTAAAAAAACCAATGGCTTTTTTTTTTTTAAAGGAATCTTATCTTACAAAGTTATTTGAGGGTATGAGGCTGCAGCATGACCTGAGAAGAGCCCTCATGTCACCCATCCTACCTAGCTGAAAACTTCACTCAGGGTCTACCTGCTGGAGTCTGAGATGCTGCAGTCTAGGACAGCTTTCCAAGGCAGGAGACTGCATCCCATTTAAAGCAAATTAACAACAGTGCAGAAGAAAACAGAAAATACAGTGCAATTTTAAGGAAGAAAGACACACAACCCAAAATGTAGTTTAAAAATGCAGCTGCTAAAAGTCCCCCTCCAATCCGCCTCAGTTCTGGTTGAAGCCTGGATCTGCCCCATGCCTGGTGTGCCCAGACTATTTCCAGCCTTTGCAAACATCAATCTGTACAAAATGAGACTGAATTCATCTGCAGTGACTGGAACTGGGGCCCTTCCCTGAGCCCTGAGCCCTGAGCCCAGGTTCCTGTGCTGCTGCCCAGGGACACCTGAGAAAAGCCCTGCCTGGGAGCCCTCGAGTGGCTGCTGCAGACCCAGCCCTGGAGGTTCTGACCACAGAGGGAATGCAGTGTCTGCTCCATCCCAGCCTCTGTGGCTGTGGAGTCTCCTGGAACCCAGTCCTTACCAAATAACTGAGGCTGTGCTGCTCATAATGACAGATCCTGAACCCAGCGAGGTCTGGCTGGCACAGGGCTCTCACCATTGACCCCCCAGAGTTAAGAAGTGGTTCCCCCGTTTTTTAGTCATTGTCACTCTTTCCAAAGAAGCTTAGAAACCACCTAAATAAACCAGCACCCATCGAGACACTGCAAATGTCACAGGAGTCATTCATGAGTCTCACTATTTGTCCTGCGTTTGACTCGGTTCATTCACGGCTGATGAAGTCATTCATCATTCAGAAACCACACCACACCACAATTTGGGAATCTTTGACTGGACTCCCCTGGCAGAGCTGATCAGAGGGAATGATTGCAAACTCCCGCTCCTCCA
Source organism: Petroica traversi (assembly GCA_025920805.1). NCBI lineage: Eukaryota > Metazoa > Chordata > Aves > Passeriformes > Petroicidae > Petroica > Petroica traversi. Next base: position 6,824,517 of record JAHLSL010000072.1, on the reverse strand, counting down.
ATTGCCTGCTGCTCTTGCCCTGGCCCAGGTCACTCAGAATGAGCCACTGCTGAGAAAGGACCACGCTGGTGGCACTGCAGGGACATCCCCTGTTTGTGCAGGGTCTCAGGCTCTGTCTCAGGAGTTGGGTGCACAAGCAGCCCCTCCTAACACCCCCAGCCCCCAGCCAGCCCCTTCCGACCTTGCTTTCCACACCTGACAATTATCCACGTGGAAAAATTCCCCCTCAGGCACAAGCCTGGCAGTCCCAACACCCACAGGCAGAAGTCAATACTCCTTTTCTCACTCCATCTAGTTTTAAACACAATCTCACCCCAAAGAAATGGTGTTTGTTCAGCTGAAGGCAGAGTTTAGTTTCTCTTTTGGGGTGAAAATTAAAAATCCACTAAAGGACCTGGCTTGATTAAAATGGGAACTGTGTGGATTAAGAGAAGCTGTAAGGAGATGGGGAGTGTGAGCCTTGTTTCTCACTGGGTCAGTGAGAGCTGCTCATGGGGAAGCCCTTGGGTCCTCAGTGGTTTGACCCCAGAAACAGTAGCTGAAGATTTAACTCTTTTGTACCTAACACTGGTCAAATCCATCTCAAGACCAAGTTCTCAAAGCCATTTGCAGACCATTAGTTGTGCAAATTTGGAGAGATCAGAGTTTTAATTCCAAAGAGACTGCAGCATCCCTTGGAGATGTGCATGTGAATTGGAGAACATGAATGCTTGCAAAATTGGGAATAGTTGGATTGCAGGTTTTTGTGCAGACCCCTCTCACAGTGAGGAGTCATCTGTGAAATTCCCAGCTGGATGCACGCCCAGATTTCTGAGCTTGCAGAATTCAAGCATGGGGACTCAGGGTGAGGATTCAGAGACAACTGCATTGTTTGTGCATTTCAGGTTTCTCCTGGTAAACACAGAAAAAGTTCTATTTCAGAGTGAGAAGGAGTGTGACAGCCAGCACCTGCCTAAAACCCAAACCTGGAGCTAAATGCTGGAGAGAGTTTTAAATTTTATGGTCTCCTCTCCATCCCTGATTGCCACTGGCACAGCTACAGATCTTCCACAGCACAGAAGCTGCAATCACCTCTTTGGTCACTCAGCACCTCTCACTGCCAGGGCAGGATTGTTTTCTGCTACATTTGTCCAGTCTGCTTTGAAAATGCCTGTGAGCACTCACTGCATCCACACTTGAGCACAGAAATCTCCTGGAAGTGGTGAGGAAACAGCTGTAAAATGCTTGGGCAGTGTAAGGCCACACCAACTTCTGCTCTCAGCTCTCACTGCTCTGAGTTCTCATAACAAAACTCACTCGGATGGGAAATTCAGATGATTCATCCTCATCTTTTAAATTTAAAAATGGCCAGAGATTTATAAAGAAATACTGATTTAAAATTATTGCTATATTTCTATATGAATAGTTAATTATAAATAAATATTACTATTTATAACAAACTATGAAAAACAGGTGGATGAAAAATGGCCTTTAAGTGAATCAATTTTAGATCTTCACTCTTGTGAGAGAAAAGGTCTGTACAGACACGTCCCCCACCAGCTGTCCCTGCTGCAGGATGCGACCTGAGCTGGGGAAGTTCTGCTGTGTGAATAATGCTGAGAATCCAGGCATTTCCCTACAGTAGAGGGCTTTAGAACTGCCTTTCAGTTTGCACCATAAAAAGACTGTAGATCTTTAAGATGGTTACTCTTGCCAGGCATTTTATTTCACAATAGTTAGAGAAATGTGCAGATGTTTTCCAAACTTTGCCGAGCAGCAATGCTCTGTGCAGCTGCTCCAAGCATTTCAAAGTGCAGCTTAAAAGGGACTCGAGTTGCCTTTTCAAGAGCTGAACCCTCCCAATTATTACACCGAGCTTTAAGGGGAGAAAAGACCCTTTCCCCACCTCTGCACATTCCTAATATCAACCCAGTTTGTACCAAATGCAACGGTGGGGAGCAGCAGTGCCAAACCCAGTTCAGGGTTCATGAGTCAGGCCTCCAGCAATCATGAGATTGGTTTTTAAATCATGCAATCGACCTCCCGCCCCCAAAGTTGCATCATTTTTGTCTGTCTGGATTTTGAAAGCCCAAAACATCCAGGTTGGTATTTTTAATGTTTTGTTTTTTCTCAGATCGGACTTGAAAAGATCAGTAGGAAAAGTCACCAGCACAGAGTCTCTTAAATTGCTGTTAATGATCTAAGAACTGCAGTGAAACTGCAAAGAATTAGCAGAAGCCCCGAGCTGCCACGTGGATGGGAGCCAGTTCACTGATTTTACTCAGTTACATCATTCTGAAGGGGAGCTAAAAGGATTTGATCCCCTCTCTGGTTGTGAGGACAAACCCACACCTTGCTGCAGGTACAACCCCCTCAGCCTGCACATGAATCCAGCTCATTTACTGGGAATTACTGGGATTTATTTTGAGGTGGCCAGCAGACCAAGCAAGCAGGCTGAGCCTATGAAATTGCTGTCCCATTGAAATCCCTTCTATTTCCCCTTATGTCCATATTCATATTTATTCTATCAGCTACCCCAGATGAGCAGGAACAAATCCCCTGTCCATGCCCAGCACAAATCCTTCAATGAAAGAGCTGCTGGTGGTTCCCTGACTTGGCCTGAGCTCTGCTGATTCCAGGGTTTTACACCAGCAGAGCTGTGTCTCTACAAGGGTTTTTACCATAATAGCTGTGTTAGCAAAATAAAATTTTAAAAAAAACTCCAACCACCTTAACCAGCAGAGTTCTGTGGTGAGCTGCTGGAGTGTAAAACAAGCCCTGCTCAAGGTTTCCAGAGAGCACTTCTGGTTCAATACAGAATGGAGAGTTCAGCACTAGAATGAGTTAATGCCCTTTCCTGCTTTGCACAGTTTTGTTAAAACCATTTTCTAGCTGCACAGCTCTCATCACCAAAGTCCCCCTTTTTAAAATCTTTGTCAGAACAGTTCTGATTCTGACTGGACTGAAAGAATTTCCAAGCACAGCACCCAGTGTCACTCCCAGCTTGCAGGAAGGTCCCTTTTCCTCACAGCACTTGCTCACACAACAGCTTTGCTCTGCCTCCAGACCTCACCCCAGAAATGTGAGGGTTTCTGCAGACCTGATCCCCGTGACCTGGCAGCCATCAGTGCTCAGTGCTGGAAAACACCTACAATTCTTTGACAGACACAGCATGGAAGGAGTGAAAGGCAGAGAAAGGAGAGAGGAGCTCTGCCAGCCCTCCCTTAATGCAATGTTTTAATCACCTACAGCCAGGCTGAACCAGCTCCTGCACTCCTGGGGGGACCTGGAAGTCTGGGATCCCCCAGGAAAGTCATGGTTTTACCACTGGCTTTTTGCCTCAGCTGGAGCCAAGTCCCTTAAAAGCTCTGATCCCTCTTCATCCATCTGTGAGAGCTGGGGAAAAGCTTGTCTGCTTTGGAATAATTTGGATTCATTACCATTTCTCTGCACTGGATGAATAGTGTCACTGGAGTGAAAAATGTTATTGTTATTATCCCTTTAAATTGAAAGTGGATTGAAGGAATAAAAGTAAATGTATGGTCTGTTTTGGCAGATGTCTCCCAACAGATGGGTGTCTATGGTCTCCTTTGTAAGAGCTGTCTGCTGCCTGTGATTCAGACTGTCTAAGGAATGCCATGAGCTTGGACTAAATGGACAGCAAGTCTGGGAAAGGACTTTATTGTGGTTTAGAAGCTTTCAATTCCCAACTGCACGAACAAGTTCCTTTTTTCAAGTAACTTTTTGCCAGTATTTCAAAACCATCATTGAAGATTTGCTGGATGCCTCCCGAAATCGGAGCGCTGTTGGCTGATAACAGCCACCCTCCAAAGGGGGACGTGCCTTCCACCCCAAACCCCTGAAATGGGGATTCTGGGCTTGGGGCAGCAGGTCCTGGTGGGACCCTGCCCACGGAGGAGGCAGCTCTGGGCTCTAATGGGCTCTGCATGTTCTGGGCACAGGAAATGCTTTGTGACACAGCTGCCTGTGGGCACTTACTGCAGCAATTAGAGATTCCTGAGCTGCAGAACAAAGAGGTGCCAGTGGAACGATGGTTTTAATCACCCGATTCATTTTCTTCCTTCCTCTACTGCTGATTTGGGATGTATGGGTTTTTCTTTCTCTGGCTTTGTTTAGGTTTGCATGCTCTGAGGCAGCTGCTCAGAAAGGGCAGCCTTCAAATGGGGCTGGATTTGCCGGAACTTTTTAACAGTGAATTGTTTCTGGAGGTGAAGGAGGAGATCAGATGGAGCCTGCCATAACAATTCAAATATTTAGTTCTTACTCAGGTATGCAAGTGTAGGGATTTTTTTTTTTTCTGAGAATCCATGTTTGTGTTACTAACACGAATTAATTAATGCTTAATGTACAAGAGGGGGGCATAAGATACTTTTTAATAAAGGTAAACTGAGGTACAGGGAAGTTAAAAACTTTGCTGAAAGACCAAGCTCAGACCTTCCTCGTAATAGACTGGTTTTTCTACTTCCTGCCAACAGACTCCAGGGTTTTGGGACCAGAACCACATTCTGTTCTCTTTTTATATTTGTCTAGAAGAGCAAGACTCTGATACAGCACGGGGGCACACAGATCCTAACACAACACAAACCCACAAGAGCACTGATCCAAAAATAAAGCTGCAGGATACCCAGGGAGTGCTGCAAGGTCCCAGCAGAGAACAGAAAATCTGTGAGTCAGAGCCTCAGGAATGAGTCTGATGAATACATAGATTTGCTAGAGCGTTTGAGCAAAATGTTTTGGAGAACATACAGGCTTCACCCTCAGTCAAACTGTGCCTGAGCAGAAGTGACCACACCTTCTATGAAAAGTAGTTCTAATTAAAAACAGAGCACTGCTTTTTTAGATGCAAACTGTGACTCAAAACTGAACCCCAGCCCACTTGTAGGATTCAAATTGACCCCTGTCTAAAATGCCAAGAAACAAGAACATCTCCCCTCTGCCCTGCCGTGCCATTTAACTCTGTGCATGGACACGAGGTGAAAACAGCTACAAACCAGCCTAAAATATGGCCCTAAAGCCAGCACCTTCTGTGCTTTGTGTGGATGGGCTCAGGATTTAGAGAGAAAAGCAGCTTCTCTGCAGCCAGGCAGGAGCTGCATGTCGGTGATTTATTAAACTCAGCGCCAGAGCAGCTCCAGTGCTGAGGGTTTCCCTCTGTGTCACCCCCTCCATCAGGGCAGGGCCAGCAGGAGCTCAGGATGTGCCACATCCAGGCAGAGCCCCCAGGACCCCCTGGCAGCAGGGAGCTCAGTCCTGGAGCAGCACTGAGGGTCTCCAAAGGTGCTCCCTGCCCAAGGAGAGCAGAGCTGCCCACAGAACAAAGCTTCCTTCTAAACGTGAAGGAAAAAGGGATCTGAATTTCATTTCATGGGGACAGAGTGAGATTTTCCCGTTTCTGAAGGAGAGAGCACACGAGGGAAATGCAGGATGTCACCCACTGTGAGCAGTGCTGGGTGAGCAGAGCTGCACAGATGAACTCACAGCTTGGCACGGGGCTGAGCTGAGTGCTGGGGATGTGCAGGGACCACACTGCACATCCTGCACGGCCGCTTTCGAACGATATCTCTGACATGTCTGCAGCTTTCTGCGAAATACCTGAGCTCACCATCAAACATCTCTGCTGATCAGCAGCCTGATAAACCACGGCCCAGCATCTGCCTTGCTCCTCTCCTCCCCAAGAGAGATTACTGTGCACCAAAAATAAATTAGAGCTGCTGTATCCAGCAGACACTTCGGAGTGTCAGATGTGGTCAGACAGTTACTATTTGAATAATGACAATGGCTTTTCTTTGCAAAGTTCAGCGTGCCAGCTGAAGCGAGGAGATCTCAATTGAAGGCAGGCAGGCTGATACCACTCAAGACAAGCTACACAACCATGGAATTGAGTTTCATGTCTGTGTCCCAGCTGGGGCTGGCCCAAGGCAGCCGAGCTACTTCCCCAGGGCAGCACAGGAGCCCTCTGGCTCTGCAGCCGGAGCACAATCAGTGCCCCAGCCCTGGGTCCCCCCTCTCAATCCTGCCCCACAGGGGAGTGCTCACACTGCTGCCAAGAACTGCATTTTGAGCTGGGTTTGTGCTTGAAAGAGTTCATCTCACTGCTCTGAGGGTGCTGCAGAAACTGAGTTCTGTTTGTCAACATATTTGTGTGGTTGTTTGGGTAACTTTTACCAGTGTGGGCGGTTTGGTTATGAATAATATTCAGATGAGGCCTCGGCTGAGACGAGATTGTCACTGTGTCACCCCATGGCTTTCACTTGCATTTGAGGCTGATCACAGCTTGTCAGCCCTGCCTGGACACTTGGTGCCTCCTCAGGGAGCTCCCGACACTCAGGATATTGTCACCTCCAAAGTCATTCCAACAGCCATGAATCCGTGGGGCAGAGGAGTGTAACAAAGGTTTCCCTGACAATTTTTCATGAGCAGTCCCTTCCTCTGGGGATTCTTCATGGTATTCGTTACCAGAAAGTTACAGATATATATTTATTTTACAGAGAAATATGAGGAGTATGCAAATTAAGGCAGCCATGTGAAATTGCATCAGTCCCTGACGGGTGCACATCCAAACCCACCCTCTCAGACTGACAGTGCAGCCTTCCCTCCAGTGACCCTGTTTGGTAATTCTGGCTGAGAGAGGAGGGCTGGGCACCTCCTGCTCTGAGGCAGCACCAGCAAGAGGAGAAGAGGGACCAGTGTCCCCTTCAAGAGAGCAATGGCAGGTCTGGACATCTGCAGAACAGTCAGAAATCAGCTACAGATCTGCCGAAATGGGGATGGCACCAGCTCTGCACAAAGAGCTGCTGGCACAGGCAAACCCCTCTGAGAAGATTGGAAATCCTTGCCATCACCTGCCCTGGGGTCCAGGCTGGTCTGGCTGCACTCAAGCTCAGAACCCACAGATCTGGAATCCTCCTGCACAGGGGGAGCAGCTCCTGCCTTTGGACAGGTTAAATGTGCTGAGTTCCCACTCTCACACACCCAGTGGGGCAGTGAGGGCTCTGAGCAAACCAAACCATGGTCACAGGAAGGACAAATAACAAATTTTCACAGCAGGAAAGAGAGGAAAATACTGAGGGGTCCTGCCAGCAGTGCCAGCAGGAAGCTGAGAGAGCTGAGGAGCAATGACAGTGGTGTCAGCTGTGGGATGCTGTGCTCTGGTCACTCCATGGACAGCCCAGCACCCTCAGTGTCCCCTCTCTGAGAGGGCCCAGCTCCAGGAGTGAGGAACAGGCAGCGTGGGGCACGTCCAGGTCATGCAGAAATCAGAACCAAAGCCCAGACCGGCAGGGCTGTGTGGGGGCAGGAGCTGGTGAGAGGAGGCCCCAGCAGCAAAGGCAAAGCTGGGCTGTCAGCAGAACCGGGAGAAAGGAGAACAAGGCAGAGACAGGAGGAAGATGGGGGAAGGGAAGCAGTGATTGCCCAAGAGGCTGGGCAGCAGCAGCAGCAGCAAAAGCAGCACTCAGCCCATGCCAAGGCTGCCTGGGGAAGCACCAGCTCAGTGTCTGTCCATGAAAATCTCAGCAAGACCTCACAGCTCACTTTATCACACAAGAGCTTTCTGGATAAAAGGGATTTGAGGGCAAAGCCTCCATAATCCTTTGGGTTTGCTTTCTTTTAATACTATAAAGCACCAACCCAAACTTTCTAGTCAGGAAAAACATGGCTTTTGTTATGTTCTGAGTCACTTTTCCCCAGCAGCAAACAATGTGGCTTTTCAATTCAAGTCCCGAACATTTCAGAATGAAATGCTTTGCAAAGCCCTAAAGTAAATCACAATTCTCCAAGTCACACTTCCAGCTGATGCAAACTCACAGAGGTCAGCAAAGAGATTGCTTGTGACATATCCTGCCTGGCCTGATTTGGGTGGCACGATTGATAAATTGATCTCTAGCTGAAATCAATTCAAGATGATCCAGTCAGCCAAGGTGAAGCGTGGGATTTTTATTCATTTCTGCTGTTCTGCCTAATGGCTGCTCTTAGCAGGGAGGCTGAGGGCACCCTTGGTGAGCTGTGCTGCACTTGGGTGTCACTGGCCTGATTCAAAACTCGGGGAAATTAATATTGCAGCCCATGTTGGGAGCTCTTTTGAGTGCACTTTGACTTGACTTTGAAGTTAGCTTTTTCCTTACGGTTCTATCTTTTACAAGGTGTGTACCAAATATGTTCAGAAATGTGGAAGAATCTCTCATCCTCTCATATTAAAATTACCTAAAACAACAGTGTTTAGTTCTCTTGTTAGAAAGATTCTCCTGGTTTGTTCTTATGCCCAATTCTCTGAATGGAAAGAGAATTTCCTCAGTGAAATTTAGGACTCCTGAATCTCCTGCTCAGAGAAAGGAACCAGTAAAAACTCTCCAGATTTTACTGCAATGGCACCAAAGCTGCACCAAGCACTGTGCAAACACAGCTCACAGAGGAAACCACCCAAACTCTGCCCACAAACCCAGCACTGAAGGCTGCACAGGACACAGAGCACTCAGGACTGAGCTGAAGAAAGTAAAACTTTCACAGGCACAATTTCACAGCTCCAGGTGAGTAAAAGCAGCAAAAATCCCAAACCAATGGGTTTAGAGCCCATCCTGGTGCACATCCAGGAGATCAAGGCTGCAGCTGCCTGGACTGAGAGGGGAGCAGAGTCACCAACGTGACAACCAGGTCTGTACTTCCTGCACAAGAACATCCTGTACTTGCAGCAATATTTCCCACTAAAATCAATGTTGGGTTTGCTGCTGCTCTCTGTGATTGCAGTGTCTCACTGCACGATTCATTTTGCATTGATTTCCCCCTGCCAGAAATGGGCTTTAATAAAAGAACCAATCAACCAGATTGCCAATAGCTGCCTACCTAAGAATAAGCAGGATATGTTCAAAGAAAGCCTTACTCTAACTTATGTTCATTCCTGAAGGCTAAATCAGCTGGCTCACAACAAAGGAACAGCATTGTTTTACTTATCAATGTCCCACTGTTCATCTAGAACATCTGCAATGGTTTTGCCTGCAGCACTACCCCATTCAGTACAGGCCTTGATAAATTGCTCAATGGGCTTTTTTTTTTGGTTTTTTTTTTGGGCACAAAATGTACAAGAGCATTTCACGAAGTGGACTTTGCCCTGACATGAAAAGATGTAATAAAATAATTAAGAAGTGAGTTTGGTTTCGGATCCGCCATTTTCCCAACTGGCGAGGGAACCTTGGGCAAATGGAAACAAAATGGGACCAGCTCAACCCAGCAGCTGAGCCCGTGGCACGGAGCAAGCAGAGGGGTCCTGGGGATGAGTGGCCAAAGTGGCTTTTCCATCTACCAAAAATGCACCTGGTGAAAGCCCCAAATCCAGCAAATGTCACACCCAACAGAGGAGACTACGCCGAGGAACAGGGGACCGAAAACTCTAAAGCTGCCCCCTCCCTCCAGCAAAGCAGCCCCTGAGAGCAGCACAGCACTTACCATCGTCCAGGTAGGCCTGGTCCAGGTTCTGCTCCTGCTTGATGGTCACTCCTGCAGGCAGCACGTCCTTCTGCTCGCTCCCTGGTGGGCCATTCTTGGCTGCCCGCTGGCCCGGGGCCGCCTGCTGCTGGATCACCGTGGGGTACGAGCTGGGGCTCAGCCTCTGCTGAGCCTGGGGCCTCGGCACGCTGGGGCTGAAACTCTCACAGCACATGATGTGCTGGAACTCCTGGTGGCTCCCACACCTCAGCTGGTTGTTTGGAGAGTAGTGGATGACAGGAGAGGACTGCTGGTGGCCCGGCGAGTGGTGCAGCACGGCCGAGCTCTGCGCCGGGGAGCCGGCGTGCACCAGCACCGACCTGTGAGCATCTCCCAGGCCAACTGGCGTGGCCATCAGGTTGGGCTGCTGGTAGCCCAGCTGGCTGGGGCTCAGGCTCTTGCTCCTCTGGTAAATCACAGCCGGGTTCTGCTGGTGGTAGCGCGAGTCGGGGGAAGAGAGGCCTGAGCGCAGCTGCTGGCAAGGAGCCATGGTGGCCACGAGGCACGAGGGGGACTCGGTGGCCAGTGAGGGCTGTGAATAGTAAGGCTGTGTTACTGTCCCCAGAGCACTGTGCACTGGACTGCAGATTAGGGCTGGATCATAGTCATCAATGGGCTCTGTTTTGATTGATGGTACTAGAACAAAGCATGCAAAGGACGTTATTCGTAACCAGCTGAGGAGGAACACACAGCTTTTCCTTGAAGCAATAAAGAGATTCAAGCCTTTTACAAGATTTGTGTCTGTAAACTCAGGTGTCAGGAGCACTGAGTTTAATAAATCACCCACATGCAAGCACGGCAAAGATTCTTCAAAGCACTCTGTGCTAAGAGGTTCTTGAAAAATCTTTAACATACTAACGAACAAGACACTGCTAAAATTGAAAAATTCAACACTTCAGCTCCTATTTTAATTCATTTAAGGGCCGTTCTGGAACACAGACAAAATAAGAAGTCATAGCAGGTGTTTTATGTGGTACTTCCATCTCAAAGGAGACTGGATCAATAGAAATCCCAGGACAAAAACAACTCCCCATCTTTCTGTCAAACATTGAACAGGTGACAGAGGCAGAGCTGAACTATTTTAGAGCTCTTGTCTCTGCTGCACAAGGTCTCCTCAGTGCTGAGAGCTGAAGATCTGCCTGCCACCATCATTTGAAAGATCATGATTTAATTAGAGTTGTGTGAACCCTGATGGGGTAAGCGATGGCCCTCTACATTTCCAATGATTTTTTTTGGTTAAATCTTCCCCAAAACTCATTACAGAAACACCATAAAATGGAAACCATAAAATGGTCATGCAAAATTGCTTTTTGGAAGTAAAGATTCCTTCTCTTAAGTGCTCTATTTTAGGGATTGTATTGAGATAGAAGCTTCTCAATACTCTGCCAGAGCAGAACAATTTAGCAACCGTACAAACCCTTCACACTGGTGATACCCTACAGAGCCCATAAATTCAGGGAGAGGACCAGAGATTTTCAGGCTGGAGGAGACCCAAATAAGAGTCTGAACAAATGTTTGCCTTTCCTTAGAGACAACTCAAATTAAGACATCATTTGAAGCTTGCATAAAATCTGGGGCTGTTATTTTATGCTTTCTGGTTTCCACAAACACAATACTCTGATTTTCTCACAATATTTCTCTCCCAGCCAAAGCTGAGAAATTCTGGGAATCTCATTAGTAATCCTGCTGCATTTATTGTGACATGGCTCACCAATCCCCCAGAGGAAGAACATCAGAAAAGCACTCATATTTTTCTCAGCCGGCCTCATTCTGAAGAATATATATTGCCTGCCTTCCTCCATCCCAAGCCCTTTCCCAGATCTGATGTTTTCTTTACTGCTGGACACATCAGAGAAGGCAACACTCATGGTTTGAGGGTCACATCGTGTCCCACACTGAGCCTGTTCCCACTGGGGCTCCTGGCAAACCTCCAGCAAGTGAAGGGGCAGCATCAGCCCCTGCCAAGAGAACTCAGATACTGCCACCCCAAACTGCTGCAAATCCCTGACCATAAATCACAGGAACCCTTCAAACCAAGCAGCTGCTGAGTGCCGAGCTGAATTAAATTAGCAACATTTAGGTCCTCAAAGAATGGCAAGAAAACAACAGAGCAGCAAATCAAATTTTGCTCATGAAATGAGGCAGCGAGTGGCTCAGGATTACCTGGGTGATAGGTGAAATGCTGGGGTTGGCTTCTTTTTCTTTTGCCATTGATGACGTAGAAATTCACCTTGACGGCCGTGCGGATGTGCTTGTTCCTGTACTCGGGGACCTCCACAAACAGCATGCTCTGAAATAATGCAGGGACAGCCAGGAGTGAGAACCTGGGGTTCTGGAGCAGGGGTTGGGAGCAGCTCCCCTGCTACACCTGCAGGGACAGCCAGAATGAGAACCTGGGGTTCTGGAGCAGGGGTTGTGAGCAGCTCCCCTGCTACACCTGCAGGGACAACAGGGGCAATCTCCTACCCACCCCTACAGAGAAGGGTATGACAAAAAATGGTGAAAGATCACAAGATTTTGGTACTGCTGCTTTCTAGGGACTGTACCCCTCCTGCACTTACTGCTGTCCTGAACTTGGAGAGAGAAATTTGAGCTACAAATAAAACACATGGAATGGTGAAAAATGCAGCACTCCTAATCCCACAGTGCTCGATAAAGGAGTGTGCACTGCACAACTCCCTCTTTCTGTCTGAATAACTCAATTATTCTATTTTTTACTTATCCACAAGCAGACACCACTGCCATGGCAGCTCCCTGCAGCCTCCTGGGACAGCCAGGCCATGGCAGTGCCAGTTCTGGCTCCTGGGACAGGCAGGGCATGGCAGTGCCACTGCAGCCTCCTGGGGCAGGCAGGGCATGGCAGTGCCAATTCTGGCTCCTGGGACAGGCAGGGCATGGCAGTGCCACTGAGTGCTGGCTCCTGGGGCAGGCAGGACATGGCAGTGCCACTGCTGGCTCCTGGGACAGGCAGGCCATGGCAGTGCCACTGCAGCCTCCTGGGACAGGCAGGGCATGGCAGTGCCAATTCTGGCTCCTGGGACAGGCAGGGCATGGCAGTGCCAATTCTGGCTCCTGGGACAGGCAGGGCATGGCAGTGCCAATTCTGGTTCCTGGGGCAGCCAGGCCATGGCAGTGCCAATTCTGGCTCCTGGGACAGGCAGGCCATGGCAGTGCCACTGCTGGCTCCTGGCAGCTCTGCCTGCTCACAGCAGGGTCCCAGCAAGCCAAGGGGACAGAAAGGCTCATTCCCTCCCAAGATCAGAGCTCCCTTGAAATCCTGCAGGAAAACCCTGTCCTGGGGAGGACACAGCACCCAGGGCTGGCACAGGGGACAGTGTCCAGCAGAGCCTGGGCTGGCACCGTGTGGTCTGCAGGACACAGAACCCAGCAGTGCCTCCCTTTGCTGGGGGCTCCTGCTGCAGGAATTGCTCCTTTCTGCAGCACATTTCACATTTATTCATCGTGGCACTGCTGCTCTTTGTGCTTTTGAGGTGCTCTCTGAGCTGCCCCTTGAACCCAACTTGCTGCAGAAGCTGCAGGAGAGGACACCCAGTGTTTGCTCACTCACAGGCTGGCTCTTGTCTTTGTCCACCGTTGCCTCCATTTCCCAGATCTGCTGCCCATCTAGAAGAAAATCACAATATTAACCTCACTGTGATTTCTTTTTAAATCATAGAGCTTATTAAAAAAAATAAAAAAGAGAGAGACAAATCAAGGGCATCACGATAGCAAAACTCTCAAAATGGATTTAATTTCAAGCACCTTCCCAGTCCCAACCAAAAGCAACAGCATTTCATTTAAACACATCACTGAACACTTCTCTCGCCAGGAAAGAGCTCACATTCATATTAAGATTAAATGTTTATGTAGAAATTAGCCAGACTGAGGAATGAAATATTTAGTACAGGTGCAACATCTGCTTTTTACCAGGCCTGAGCCCAGCCAGCCTGACTGATGGAGGGCACCAGAGGGTCAGAGAACTTTTAATGGTCACACTGGGTCAGCAGCTTAGCAAAATTTCTGCTGCTTTAGGCCAAGAGCACTTGGCTTCCCACAGAATGCCACTGACAGCTCTAAAGCCATGGGAAAGCACCAAATACTCACTGGGCTCAGTGCAAAAGCACTTCCCTGCCTGTGGGACAGCCTCTGCCCTGAACCACTGCAAGCTTTCCTGCCCTTAATTCCATCCATGCAGCTCATGTCCATCCTGAGCTACACAAAATTAGATTTAGAGAGGAAAATAAAACTGGATCCCCTTGTATGGAATACCAGCAAAGCAACCTCTGCTGTAAGAGTGTGTCAGCTGTGGCAGGACATTCACAGACTGGGTGCTTACTCTGCTTACAAACATCACTTCAATCTGGAAATGTTTCTTGCAATGCTTTCCTCATTTATTTCTTTTTGAGATTTTAATCTTTACCCCTTTGATTTCTATGTTCCATTGAGCCTTTTAGCCAAGCAATTTGCAGAAGAAAAATTCTGATGGAGGGAGGGGGGAAATTGCCTCCTACCTTCCTGAAATCTTGCTTTTAAACTGGCCAGGAGACACTTATCCCAAGGACTGGGAATGCTGCAGCCAGGAGGCTGCTGGCTGCTTTAGGGGAGCAGCTCTCCCTGTTTTGGGGTTCCCCAGACTGGGCAGGACGAGGGAAAAATCTAAACCCAGCCTTTCTCACAGGGCTTTTTATTTTTCCCAGCTCTTGGAAGTTCTGCAAGAGCTGCTTTTGTCCTCTGTTATTTAAGCACTTCTGCTTCTGGCAAAAAGGGAAATGAAAGAGTATTTTTAAATGCATTTTGCATTTTTCTCTGTCGCCGTGCTCTTTGTTCTGTGCTGGGCCCAGACAATGAGCTGACAGATGTGCTGGGCTCTCCAGGCAGCCCCAGCTCTGCTCCATGGCCAGGACACAACCCTGGGGTCCCTGCCTGGCCCTGTCCCCCCATCCCAAAGGGACAGACCCTCACCTGCCCAGTCCCCTCACCTGGGACACCTCAGGTCACACACACTGGGGACAGGCAGCTTTTCCTGGAGGTCACAGCCCACATCCCTCCCTGTCCCTGCCTGGGGCTGCTGCTGGGGCAGGGGCTCCCAGCCCCTCACCCCCATCCTCCCCTGGCAATTGGAGCTGAGGGGTAGCTGGAAGTGTGGCTCCATCAGGAGCTCCCAGGCTCCTGCTGCCAGGAGGGGACACTGAACAACTCCCAGATTCTCTCTCTCTTTTTTTAAGTGTTAATTTCCTCCTGGGAGTCAGTTGTCTTTTCTGCCGTGGGGCTGAGTGGCTGCTGGGCTGGGGTGGCCTCAGCAAGGCTGTGTCCCTGCAGCCAGCACATCCCAAGGGGCTGCTGCAAAGGCACAGCAAATATTCCATTATTTGATGGCATTTAACATAAGCACCCACTCTGGCCAGTGCTGAATTCAACCTGAACCCCCTGCTGCTGTTGGGACAGAAATGGGGAAGGGGGAGCCAAAATACTGGGGGGCTAATCCAGAAAATCCCTGTCTGGTGACAAGGCAGCAAATGCTCAATGGGGAGATTCCTCTTCCAGGTGAGGTTTGCAAAAAGAAACCATCACAATGTGCGTTAAGGAACCTCCTCACACTCCGAAAAAACCCAAAGGGTAAAGTTTTAGAGTTCTCTGAGGGAATTCAACCTGTATCCCCTGCTGCTGTTGAGACAGAAACAGGGAAGGGGGAACCAAAATACAAAATCCAGCAAATCTGGTGACAAGGCAGCAAATGCTCAGTGGGGGATTCCTCTTCCAGGTGAGGTTTGCAAAAAGAAACTATCACAATGTGCCTTAAGCAACCTCCTCACACTCCTAAAAAAACCCAAAGGATTTTAGAGTTCTCTGAGGGAACGAGGAGGGAAAAGGAAACAAGAAAATGTGTCCTAAATTAAGAGCTCTGATAGAGACACACATCAGAGCTGTCTCAGCGAGGCCATATGAAGATGTCCTGACAACAAGGACAGCCAAGCAGGAATAGCTGACACTGGTTTTGCTCCAGGCAGAATGTTTTCATCTTTGTTTCTGTGCTGCTAAATTCAAACAGGCTGTGCAGCTACAACAGCACTAACTTCACAAAGAAGGTGGAAATCAAAAGGATCTGTTGGTCCAAAATGCACAAACTAAAGCAGAAATGGGCCTCCAAGTCATCTGCACATTGGAGGAGCCTGGGGAACACATGCAACCACAGCCACAGGGGATTTGATTTAGTGACCGAGCCACTGAAACTGCACTAAAAGCTAATGAAGCCAACCATAAAAATCAAATGATGTTCAGGCGGAGTCCAAAGTCTGTGCGGGTCAGAAGTAAGAATGGGAATAAGCAAACAAGAAAGAAATGTATTTGGGGTTATCACTCCAGCAATGATAGAGGCTTCTGTTTGGATCTGTTCTACATTTGGGGCAGGTTTCTAACAAATCTGGCAGCAGCAGCAAGCCCTGTTCTGTGAGCACTGAAACTGTTGAATTTAAGCACTCTGCAGTTCCCTCCCTGACCTTTATGCTTAAATATGATGATGTGGCTCCATCTGTCTCACTGCTTCACTTTAGCTCGAGACAATCAATATTTGCTTTTCCTTTCACCGCTCTGGATATGCACATTATGGGAGCCTTTGGCACAAGGATGAGGGAGGCTCTGAGGAAAATCAAAACTACAAAAGCATTCAGAAGTCTCCCTCTACTTTAACCTATCCTTTTTCCTGGTAATGAAAAGAAAACTTTTGATTATGCACACTCTGGGAGCTGTTGGAGAGCAGGAGGAATAATCTGAGAAGTCTCAGGATCATTTCAGGAAATTCTGAACAGAGAAAACCTGCTCCAAACTGTCAACACATTTATCACCTTCAGAACGTGCAGAAGTGCAACTGTTTTTAGGAGGAAATGAAAGTGGATGTTTGGAGAAAGTCCTCAACAAAAAGGAGAGTCTTATTGTGAGGATGTGCTGAAAATCCTAACGCTGATGTGGCACAGGGCACAGCCCCCAGAACAAACCTGTCCCAGCAAGGGCCCTCACCTGGAGCCCAGGTGCTGCCTGGGCACCAGAGATGGGTTTAGCTTTGAGCAGGAGCTTGTGCTCAACCCTCCTGAGGTCCCTTCTGGCCTGAATTACCCCATAATTCTGCTCTGTCACAAAAAGGACAAACAGCCCCTGCCTGGAAACCGAGGAGATCAAACCCCAGCTTGATTAATAATTTAATCTAAAGTCTACAAGTGCAGATAGCTGCTTATTGCATGGAATTAAAGCTGCTTCAGCAGTGAACAGGACAGAAAACTGCAAAGCATCACTCGGGAATCCAGAGCTGGGTCCACGTGTGTGGTGCCTTTCTGAACCTCCAGCACATGGAATTCAATCCCTGCCTCTGGAAAGGGCAGCAGTTGCACTCGAGATGATAAAATAGTCTTGGATTCAGACCCTGAGGTCTTACCAGCCATGCAATATTTTTACTGTTGTGGTTCCCTGCTCATTTAATGGTTTGTCTTAGTTGGCAAGTCTTTAACACCACAGGTCAGTGAAATGTTCAGGAAATAGAGATTTTTGTGCTGCTTCAGGGCTATGAGACTTAGCATTAAACCCCGATGAGAGATCTGATTGTGTCAGCACTCTTTGGGGGAATGAATGAGTTGTTGGAAGAAAGTAATTCTACCCTTCCTAACTCAAACTGCCATCATACCAAAAGTCTTGCTTCAAACTGGGGGAAATCAAAACGTCAGCCCGCATTAGGAACATTCTGGGTGATTCTCTGCAGCCCCTCATAGGAGTTTTTTTAATTAGCCAATTAAAGGTTTTCTGAAGCAGTTACAGCCTTTGCACATTATTCAGGATCCCTTACTCATGACTTTGGGGTCAGTAACTAGCAGAGAAACAAACCTACTGCTTTATTTGAACAAGCATGACTGATGGACTGAGAGGCTCAGGAAATGTTCTTTGCAGTTCCCTGCAGCTGAAGACTAAATATTCCATTGTGCTGCTTCTGGATGAGATTCCACGCCTGCATGTGATTTGAGGCCTGCAAATGCACATTGCTTTTCAGTCAAGCATCACACAAATCACTCCGTGAACAACCTGTTACTGATTCCCCAGGGAAGCCCAGCCTGGGGAGCAGAGGGGCAGCTCTGGCTGCTCATTTCTGCTCAGCTCCTCTTCCTGCAGGGAATTGTCCCCACTCTCTCTGTTTCTTGGAGGGTCTTCCAAAAAAAAAAAAAAAAAAAGCACAATAATTTTCTCTGGCAGCTTTTATCAGCAGCTGACAGACACCTCTGGGAAACAGAGAAGGGTTTTCAGAGCCACCCCAAGAACAAAGGGACAGCAAGGAATGGTTTCCAGTAGGACAGAAGCAGAAACCTTATGGGGAATTCTCACTCGGGATCTCTGCTGCTCTGGACAAATTCCAGACAAATTCAGGGACAAATTCTCATTTCAGCTGGGAAGTTACTCTGCTTCAAGTCAGCACAAGGCTGCTCAGCACCTGGTCCTCAGCAGTTCCCTCCTTCCAAGCTCTTACTTCAAGACAATTTTCAAACTTTACAGCAAACACAGCATAAATGTATATAAAACCCACAAAAAGAACCCCTGAATTTTTTCCTGAGCTTCGTTTTCATGGATTTCTTTTTCTTTCTGAAGCAAGACTGCCCACTGCAGTTAATGGAGCTCTGTTTGCTGTGAGCAGAGCCAGAGCCTTCACTGCATGAGGACAGAAGTTTGACTCACCAAGGCCAAAGATCCAAGGCAAGGTCTGGGAGGTAAAAGGGCAGTGGATTAGTCATCCAGCAGCCAGCCCAGCCCCAAATCTGACATTTTGCACAGTGAGAACAAGTCTAGAGGAGAATTCTCCCCATCTATTGTTGAGGAATTCAACCCCCATTAAAATAAAACATAAATACAGTAGTTGAACGGCGAAGCAGCAGGAGGAATATTTTGTTCCAGAGCTCTTCCAAATGATTCCTTATGCCAATTCATCAGAACAGATCTGTTGTTTTTATAAGATTATAAGTGTGTTTGTGTGTGTGTGTGTGTGTGTGTGTATAAATTATTAAACAAAAGCTCCTCTCAAAATAAAACCACTGGGAACCTCCATGTAATAAAATGAGTCACACCAGGATGCGATGACTAAGTGGGAGAACAGGGAATTCCACTCCCCATGCCAGCTTTCTTCATGATCAATTTTCTGTCAACAGGTGATGGGAGCTTGTCTCTCTGCCTTTTGTTTATGCCAAGAATTATGATTATTTTTTAATATTCTCCCTAAACAATTAAGCTGAATAATCAGGCCCAGGCACACTTCCATCAGGCGCCCCCATAGTAAACAGAGAGCCAGGGAATCCAGGCCAGTAGTGGCTGCCTGTGTTAATAAGGATTTACCAGCTGTAAAATTCCAAAATCTTGTGTCATACGGGGAAACCTTCCAAAACACTGGATTCCACCCTGTCTCTCTGAGTCTCCAACAGCTATGGCAACTCCGTTTCTGCAGCCACACTCTTCTGCATTTTTCTCTGGGGGAGCCTTGGATTTTTTCCTGTTTTGCAGTGTTTTTCTGGGATCCCCACTCGGGCCATTGCCCAGTGGGATTACAAGAACACCTGGGGCAGGCAGCACATCCCAGCCAGGGGAAACCTTTGGGGAGAAAGGTTTGCTGGCTTTCAGCAGCGAGGAAAAGCACGAGGTGCCCTGAAGCTTTCTGATTTACACAGCAGAACCAGCAAACCAACCCTCCTGATGAGCCTTTGTTACTCCTTAGTGGTCACACGTGGGGGGATCTGCTTTGTGCACAAAGAACACAAAAACAGACACCCCAAAAGGACAGAAGCCCCTGCTGTCCCCACCTGTGACCCCTCTGGAGGGGATCTCCAGGCAGACCCCAGGTGATGCAGAATCCAGGTGGGGCTCCCAGAACCTGCTGTGATGGATTCCCCAGCTCATCCCAGCCCTCTGCAGGTTCAGGGAGGAGGGGATTTGCATCCAGTGCTGGCCCCAGGCACAGCCTGCACGGAGCAGGAATGAGCTCTTTCCAAACCAGCAGGAAAATAGCAAGATAACCGATTTATTTCATGTGCTTTCTGTTCAACCTCACATATTGCAAACAAATTGAACCGTCTAAGATTACAGGACCACTCTCAGGTTTGTGAACTCTGTAACTATTCCCAGATATTTCTGTTTTTCCTCCTTGTCCTTTCCTATTAAAAAATCCAAACAGTAGCTTTTCCCCCCGGATTCTGGAATTTTATATCAGGATTAGATGCCTTTAAAACCTACAATTAATTCATGCTCAGTGGTGAATGGCATCTGTGACTGAGTTATGAGCCAAGTCCTAAGATAAGTCCTATTGCTCTCAATTCTTCAAACTTAAGCTCATTAATTTAGAAAACCAGTAAATGACTGGAGCTCAGCCCTCACACTAAATATTTAAAGCTGTTTATTTGTTCAAGTAGCAAACACTGCTTTTGAATGAACCTGGGAAAACACTGGAAGCTTTTAAAAAAGCTTTTTGTCTCTTTTATCTTGAATTTGCCTGAGAAAAATCACATCATTAATGTTGCATTATCAAGTCCACGGAGTTAATTGCTGAAAATAGTTTGCTATTTTCTGCACTCCCCAGGAGTTTTTGGATCAGGAAACTGTCAGATTACAGAAGGGATTCAGCTCCCTGTTTGGTGAGGGATGGACACAGCAGAACAGGGGAATGTGGAGAAAGTGCTGGAATTTCCTTTCACCTCTCCCACCAAGAGCATGAGCCTCATCAAACCAAATCACCAACAGCTTCTCTTCTCACTAAACCTGCCCTGATGGCACCTCAGCTCAGTGTCCCACGGCAGATTGTCCTGCAGGGCTCCTGGCACACGTTCCATGGCTCATTTCCAGCATTTGGGGCACTGGGCAGACAAAAACCTCAGCCCAGCACCCCCAGGCTGAGCACCCCAGCCTGGCCCTGCCCTGGCTGAGCTCTCCTGCAGCCAGGAGTGTTCCAGCACCACTGCTGGGCTCTGCCTCTGCACAGATTTGTTTTGTCCCCTGGGCTGGGGGCCCTGGAGCTGCCCCAGCTCGAGGGGAACAGGCAGCAGCTCCTCTCCTCACCCTGCCTGAGCTGGAGGTTTCTGGTGGAGCCTCTCCAAGGATGGACGCTGTGTTTGGGCTGTTCCTCCACCACCCACATTGTCCTGGTGATGATTCACCATGTCCATGTGGCCACCAGAAGAGTTTGGCAGGAGCAATCCCAGTCCATTTGCACTTTTCTCCCCGAGAAACACGAACCTCCTCTATCACTGACAGCAGAGCAGCAGTAACCAGTACACAAATGGGAGTAAACACAATGCAACCAGCATCTGACTTGCAAATTATTACATGACAATTAAAATAAATAAAACGGGGAATTCCAAAGCTCTTCTTTTTTTAACTGCACTGTAAGATCTGGGCCCCAACCAAACACTAACACCCTTGACCTTCAGCCTATTCCAAGTCCTTGATAGCTCCAAGACTGCTTTTCAAGCTCTCTCTTCCAGATCAAAATTAAAAGAATAAATCCAATCTAGTTGCTTCCCCTGACCTACTTCAATTTAGCTGGGCTCAGTTGTGTGTCTCCAAGCTCAGATCTTCAAGCTCCTTCAGCCAAACTCTGCTTTTGTGTGCTGGGCTCAGGGAATCCATGAGTTCCCCTGGCTCACAGCAGCTACATTTTACGATTTTGCATCTGCAAGAGATAACCTTAGAGAGAGCTCAGACCTCCAAGGCCTGCGTGTCAATAAACTCCAGCATTCAGACAATTCATTCTCTTCTTGCATCAGCATTTTGAACACGAGCACTTTATCCCCTCAGAGCACTGAGCTCCAGCCCCTTCACTCTGTTTCCTGCTGCTGTTTCCTGTCGTGAGGCGAGGCTGAGCTGTCCCAGCCCTGTCCCCAGAGCTCCCTGGCACCGCCTGCGGCTCGCGTGACACGGGACACTCGCTCTCACAATGACATCCCCCTCAATTCAGGGAATTGTCCCTGTTTTTCAGGTATTTCTATGGAAAAATGTACATATCTGCACTTCTGTGAAAAGACAAATAAAACCTGTTCATTGCTGCTCACGGAGACACGGATTTCTGTCACAAACGTGGCCAGTTCCACGTTCCTCTCTGTCACAGTGGTGGGTGAAGAGCTGCCAACATGACCCAGAGGAAATGGAAAGAGGTTCTGAGTGTCCCCCTGAGGGATGAAACCTAATTCACAATCATGATCCCAAACAGCAGCTCCCTCAGTTTTGTAAAGCACGTGACTGACACATTCCCAGCACCCGCTTCACCCCGATCCAAGGAGCACCCAGAGTTTGGAACAACCAACAGGAGAAGGTCTGGCTGCACAAAGACACAAAAACAAAGGTTTTTGGGGAAAAAGAGAGCCTTGCTGCTCTCACTTCAAACACAGGACCCCCAAGCCAAGCAGCTCTGGGGAGCACAGTGTGCCAAAAGCTGTGGGATGGTTCCCCACAGCACAGCTCTCACCCTTCTTGTTACCAGCACAGTAAAACCGGTGGCAGGAGTGGGAAATGCAGCACCACTTGCTAGCACAGGCAAGGCCTGTGAGCTGCTAAAATGAAACTCTAAGCAAACCAAGCTTCCCCTGCGGGCTGGCTGCATCTTCCTGCCCTGACAGAGGTGTGATGGTTTCACAGGCTCGGGCAGTGCTGCGCTCTGGGAGAGCCGGGGTCAGGCAGGGCTGTGCTGCCACCACCCCCGGGATGGTGCCTGGGGCTCACCCTGCCCTCAGCAGCACCTTCTGCACGGGCTGTGCAGGGCAGGGGAGCCCTGCCTGAGCTGCTCCTCCTTCCCTTGGGGCTGCACGGCTGGGCTATGCAGCCCAGGGCAGTGGCAGCTAAGAAAAGACATCGTAGAGATGCTTGGAATTGTCTACAGTGTGTGATGAGAGAGGCTGGAAGTCTCAGGTGCTCACAATCCTGATTTTCAGGGGAGCCAGGACACTCAGCAACCTCTGACAAGCCAGGCACAAAGCAATTCTCTGTTTGCTGCACTCAGCCCCTCACGATCTGCACATCCAGCTCAGCTACTTAACCTTCCTCACCTTAGGATATACCTATTAAACACAGCAATCTTCATTTAAAAGCACTTCTGCAAGAGGTGCTGCTGCATTACGAACACACAGAGAACCACTCAGCACGGAGTCCCCCAGATAACCCACTGCAAACCACACACACTTCTGATTCAGCCCAAGGATTTGACTCTGCACTTCCCATCCTCTAAATTGCCCTTCTGCCAATCATTTATTCCGAGTCCAGCAGACTGAGATGCCTGCAGGGCTGAGGGCAGGGGGAAGGCAGGATATGGAACACCAGCAAGCAAATCCCTGCTCCAGACTGGGCACTGCTGCTGGGATAAGTCCTGTCCCTCCCCTACCAGGAGGTAAAAAAAGAGGAAAAAAAAACCTCCTGCAGTTTCCCCAGCAGCGAAGAAAAGCTTTAGATTTAGTGTGGAAAATGCTCTTTTTACTTTCTAACATCTCTTCCAGCCAAAGCCTTCTCTGCTCTCATATGGAAACAGGGGCAGGGCATTTGGGACATTTCCTCGAAATGGCATCAGGAGCTCCCTCCTCTGAGTGGCTCATCTCCTGTAGTTACTGCAAAACATTCTTGGGACAGGTAGCACTGCAGGCTGCCAAGATGTTCCCTGCACCTTCCCCAGGCGCTGACACGGTGGAACAGTGGCAGCTCAGGGGGAAGGAATTAATCCATGGGCTTGAAGGGAAACAGAGCCTGCCAAGGGAACTCCTCTGACTCCTCTGAACCTCCAGAGCCCTTCAGGGCCTTTCATACCTGCAAGAACAGCCTGCTGAGCTGCTGCTGTGGGGCACACAGAAGGTTTTATTCCCCCACCTCACCAGCTGGTGCCCGTGTAAGTTCATGAGTGTACATTCATTTTTGGCTCAGTTCTCACTTTTTTCCAATGGCATCACCCCACAGATCATGCAAGTGCTGCTCACTTGGGCAATGCAATCTCTTAATCCCCTTGATATATCATTTAAGATGCCTCTACCTCAGTTCACAGCCAGAAAACTTCCAAGCACCAAGTTTTCTTACCAGCACGAAGGGACACGGAGTTTACAATAGAAAATATGGAAGAAGTGATGTATTCTTGTATCTCATTATGTGTATAAAAATAATTTCACATAAAAAGACACACCATCTATGTTTTTTCTCCAGAGATTACTAAAGGGAAAAACCACAATCTTTGCCTGTAGTTCACATCAATAAAAAATGCTCATTTCTATGATGGTTCTACACTAAACATGAGATTGAACAAGCACAGAGGATCATGCAGTGCTCATCTCCTATCTTTGATAACAAATCCTGTCCCTGCTGATTCCCAGTGCCTGGATTCTCGTGAAGCAACAACACGGCTGCTCCCAAGTCTAATTTTACTCACAAGGTGTTACTTAGGTGAACTTGAATGGGATTACTCACTGGAGTAGAGTTAATCACGAGCACAATCTCACAATGACATTTGGCACTACAGATTTGCCTTATCAATCAGGGAAAGTTAGGAGCAACCTGCCTTACCTGATGTTTTTTCTGTGAACACCACCTTGGACTCTGCGGTGAAATTCTGTCCGGTGAGGATCATCTGCTGTCCTCCATACACCAGGCAGCTGTCAATGTCTTGTCTTTCCACCATTGGGAGCTCATGAGCAGACCTTTGGGCTGTGGACAAATTGCAAACATGAATGAAACCAACTCTGTTTTACCAGGACTTTCCAAATCTTCCCAGAACTATCCACAGATCGATCTTGTCATCGTTACCATGCCCTGACTGCCAAAGCAGCTTCTCCAGGGGTGCTAAATTTAGGTCCGAGAGGGAAAAATAAACTTACTCAAGGCATTTTATTTGGAAACATTCAGGAGTTGGCTGCAGTGGTTCAGCTGTGCTGGCCCTGCTCCTTGTCCTTGAGAAAGGACAGCCTGGATGAATGAGCTGAAACTTGCCCATGCCTCTTTCCAAGCAAACAGCCAAATTTTCAAGTGCAGGCACACTACAGCCCCAGAGCCCGAAAATTCCACCTGCACAGAGGATTCCACTCAATAACACTGAATTCCTTCAGAGAGGGGAAAAAAAAAATGAACCTCTTCTCCAAAATCCCAGTGGCTCCCACAGGGCAGGGCCTGGCACTGGGGGTTGCCAACAACAGCTCCATCTCCATCTCCACGAGTGGGCAGCAAGCCCTGGGCTGGCAGCAGGGGCAGCCACGAGGCCCCAGGTGGGATCAGGAGGGGTCACACCAGGACTACTGCAGCCCAGGATTTCTCCAAGCGTGTTCTGCAGAACCCTGAGGAGCAGGGCCCTGTCACAGACTGAGCCTGACTGTCAAAGCAAGGGAAGAAAAGGGAGGGTGGGACCCAGATGGACTCGGACGTCATCAAGGCTTTCTAAGGTCTTTACTGTTCTTGGCCATGAATTTGGAGTGTGACTTTAGCAAGTTATTCTCTTTCCCCATCCAGAAAAGCAGGACAGCACCATTTCTCCACCCTCTGATGCCTTTAAAACAGCCCTTTGCATGGTTAGGAGAGCTCTGCAGAGCCCTGCTCACCAGCCCTGCAGAGCCACCACAACTGTTTGCTCTCACGAGGAGGGAGCTGAAGAAAGTGAAGATGTGAGAACTGTTCCCTACAGCACAGACAGCTGGAAAACATCAGGAGCTTCCCTGTCACCAGCCCAGGTGGGCAGCAGCAGCTCGGGGCTGCGAGTTCATGACCTGCACTCCAACTCCTCCTCATTCATCCACCCCAACTGGAAGGGCCTCCAGAGGATCCTGCTCATCTCTTTCCCAGCTGCCTTGGCTGGGTTTCTGCTCTCCCTGACAGAGACCCCGAGCAATCCTGTCTTTGCTGAGCAGGGCTGGCTCAGCCAGGAGTGAGAAATGTGATCCTGAGTGTGCCGTGCTGGCCTGACTCACACCCAGGCAGCCTGGCCTGGCTGGGACCTCACCTGGCACTGCTCTGCAAGGACGAAATTCTCTCGTCACCTGCAGAAATTCTTGGAATCTTCGGTGGGAAAATCAAGCATTAAACCTTTCACAGCAGCTTTTCTAGCTCTGCTGAACCCTTCAGGCACGAGACAGAGATTCTGCTCTCATTAAAGAATGGAGGTAATTCAATAGTTGTAACTTTCTCGTGCCATTTGAGAGGCATTTCTGAAATTTGCTTAAAACTACCTTAGGACTCACTGTTCTTTTCAACATCTGGGCCAATACACTGCCAGTTAAGAATATGTATTCAGATGATTTTCAAAGAAGCTGCTAATTTCTTTCACATGGCTGTAGGGTTCATTTCTTTCCCAAAACAC
This sequence comes from Petroica traversi, assembly GCA_025920805.1. NCBI lineage: Eukaryota > Metazoa > Chordata > Aves > Passeriformes > Petroicidae > Petroica > Petroica traversi. The sequence goes on along the minus strand of JAHLSL010000072.1, from coordinate 6,798,716 downwards.
TCACATTTTTGATGAGTTCATGATTGGATTTATCACAAAGACAGATCTGTAACCTCAAAGGCTTAAGAGTAAATAGCAATCATCAAAACAAGTCTGCAACAGTCAAGAGAGAACATTTAAGTATTTAAGCATCGCCCTGAACACTCTTTATTCCTGTTCAATCACCAAATTTCACTTCCAAAACATCCTAAAACATTGAAATTCTGGATTAGCCTCCACCTCCTGCCAACTTCATTGTGTTAACAGAGAGCTTGGTCCCTGCCATCCCACAGATCAGTGGCTCCCAAGGCTTTTTCAGGATGAGGAAGGACAAATTTTAGCCTGGAAGTGGCTCTGACTCATCTCAATGACATTTGGAGCTGCTGCACTGGCAGGACTTTGGGCATCTCCAGAGCTGTGCCCTGAGCCAGGGGAAGGTGCTCAAACCTCCTGAGCCTGAGAGGTGCTGCAGAATAATCCCCTGGGAGGAGTTCCAGCTGAGCTCCCAGTGCAGACACCACCCCGAGGGGCTGTCCCTGCCCTGTTCTGCCTCCATCTCCCCCTCCCTTTGGGTGGTTTGAAATCCTTTTCTAATAATAAAACCCGACCACTTTTCATTTTCCGAGGTTTCTTTTTTTTCACCCCCTTCCCCATTTCCACCAGCACAGAGGTTCAAGGTTCAGTCTGGAGCTGCCTCAATAGGATTATTTTTTTTTCCTCTGCAAGAAATATTAATTGCTAATAAATCCCCTTCCTCTAAGGCTCATGATGGGTGGACTGCATGCAATAATTTCACACTATTCCTTCTCTTCCCCCAGGGGTTGGCACTTCATAAAGTGACCTACAGCTACTGGAGTTTATGAGCTTTGAATAAACAAAACCCTGTTGATTTAACCAGTTGGGGTGTTTACTTTCAATAGCAACAGTCACTGACATAAGGCAGCAAAGCAAATGCTATAGAAATACTCACACTTGGCCTGAAGCAGTGTGTCAACCTATTAACAGGGGACATTATTTTTCTATTTTATTTGACTGTTTGCAAATCAAGATGTCATGGGTTTGTGGTGCCAAGAAACACAACGCACGCAGTGACCCAGGACAGACAGGGAGCCACTGTCTGGGAGCCCCTGCAGCCCCAGCCCACCCAGGGCCCCTGCAGCCCACACTGAGCAGGGCTCAGCCTCAGCCCTTCCCTGGGCAGCAGGAAAGCTGGGGATGGCCTGGATCTCTGGGGCTGCAGGCTGAGAGCTCCAGGGGATGCAGGCTGAGCACGAGGGTGCCAAGGCAGGCTCAGGTGGCTTTGCTGCCCCACCTGACACAGAACCCGTAACTCTCCTTTTGCAGCAGAGAGCAGATTTGGATTTTAGGGGGAAAAGGGTATTTTGAGAAAACTGATTACCTGGAGAAGTCTGATGCAGATCCCAATCTCTCTGAGAGTGTCACCCATCGGTGCTGGGAGGTGACAAGGGACAATCTCAGCTGCAGTGGGAGGTGTCCCTGCCATGGCACTGGATGGGCTCAAAGCTCCCTTCCAAGCCAATCCATTCTGCAGTTCTGGGATGAATTCCTGCTGGAGTGAAGCTCCTCCCCACTGTGTGTCCAACACCTGCAGCACTGATCAGATCTCAGGCTCCCTGCTGTCCCCACTCCCCAAGGAGAGGCCAGGCTGATTTTATCCTGGTGACACCTGAGGAGGAGCAGGACTGGAGCTCACCTGCAGCTCAGTGAGGACAAAGCCCCTGCCACCTCTGAATAACTCACAACCAAATAAACCAAAAAACGTGGCTGTTTAAGAGGGGTGGGGTCACCAGAACAAATATTCAGGTCCCTCTTTGGACCCCTCACCCTGCCCAGAGCTGCCCCAGGTCACCCAGGTTGCTGGAAGCCTTTGAGCTGGGACTCACCAGCCCTCACATGTCCTTTCAAACCCCAAAAAGGCTCTTGGTGCAGCCACTGATTCCTGTCGGGTTTGAGAAGAGCAGATAGAGCAGGATGTCTGCTGCTCAAAAACCCCCTGACCCCTGGAAGCAATAGCAGAGGTGTAATTTGTTATGGGATTAATTCTTCCACCTCAGTGCAAACCTCAATGAGCCAAAGTAAATATTTCATTCCTGCTGTCACACTGGGTTTATTCACCACGAGCTGCCCGTGGCAGGACTGATAGGAGCAGAGCTGCTGTGTTTAACACTGATCCAGCTCATTCATGTTTGAGAGACTTTGATCCCCTCCATCACCCCCTGAAGCACCCTGAGCTCTGCAGAGGGAGGAGAGGCCAAGGCATGGGAGGACCAAGGGCAGGAGACACCTCCAGCAGCCAGGGAGACACCAGCAAGGCACTCCGGGGACAAGCAAATTTCTCATCAGAGGGATGGGATAATTCACCTCCTGCAGGATGGAAGACTGAAGAACCAAGAAAATGAAGCAACTTTCCAGCCCCTGTGGGGAAACCTTGAAAATGTGGCCTGAACACTCTGAGAAGAACGCAGCATGACTGACAACAGTTTCTAATTTGCTGCCAGCAAGACTTAATCAGCAGTTTGTGCAGAGCCATCCAAGCAAAAAGCACCAAAAATAGAGAGCCTTTCTCCACCTCCTCCCCTGCAGATAATTTATGATGTCCTTGCAAAGGAGGAGTGACAAGCAGCGATGGCAGCAGTGTCAGATAAGTGTGATGCTCTCTATGAACTGCAGCCAGCTCACCAAGCCAGAGTGTGATTAATGACAGGAAAACCATGGCCTCGGTTCACTTCTCTGTCAGTCATCTCTGTGGGTATGCACAGCATTTCCCTCTAATCCCTTGTGGAGGGGATCAGCTCAGCTGAACTTCTGATCAGTTGAAATCCTGCTCAGCTGAACTCTGCTCAGCTGAAACTCTGCTCAGTTGAAATCCTGCTCAGCTGAACTCTGCTCAACTGAAATTCTGCTCAGTTGAAATCCTGATCAGCTGAAATCCTGCTCAGTTGAAACTCTGCTCAACTGAAATTCTGCTCAGTTGAAATCCTGATCAGGTGAAATTCTGCTCAGTTGAAACTCTGCTCAACTGAAATCCTGCTCAGTTGAAATTCTGATCAGCTGAAATTCTGATCAGCTGAAATTCTGCTCAGCTGAAATCCTGCTCAGCAGTCCACGCTCTGTGTGCTTTTACCACAGCAGCACTAAAGACAAGAATTGAACAGGAGTTTGCCCCTGGAGCAAGGCTGGCACTCTGCAGAAGGAGCAGCATTCCCTTCCCTCCAACTCAGGCTTTGAAGAGTGAAATATTTTGGTTGCACGTTCAAAGTGGCAAATGTTGTCAGAATTAGCTTTTACATTCTGTGCTTCAAGAGGGAGGAAATGCTCTTTAGAGAAAGCACCAGCTTTTCTGTCAGCTGTAATCACAGCCAACTGCCTGTCTGTCTTGAAGTTGAAATGAAAGGGGAAAAAATTCATTTAATTCAACTGGAATCCATGATACTCCCATAATAATCATGCTTATGGTTAAACTTGTAAATAGGTATCTCCCAAGTGCAAAGAGACCATTTGTTTCTGCTTTTCTATCTGAATAAAGCAGGGCTCCTTCTTGCCTGCTGCTGTGTTCCAACTCCCAGCTGAGGAAAAGCTCTGGCTGCCTTGCCAAGACAACATTCTTTTACATGACTAGCTCTTTCCTCTGTAGTTATTAATGTGTCACAAATCATAGGCTCAGATTGTCTAATATTATGGGAAAATCTACTAGAAGGAGAGAAAAATAAAGGAAACTTCCAGGGAAATTGATTAAAGGGAAATAAGAAATTTGACCCACTTTAACGGAACAAAATGTGGTCAATAATAGAAACTATTTAAATTCCTCTAGATGGACACACGGTTCTTTAGCAATAAGTTTTGTTTGTTTTGTTTTTTTACCACCTCGGAACATCTATTATAAGAACAAGATTTTAGACTCCTTCTCTCGTGCCAAGCGCAATTTCAGTTTGCATTTTAAGGGATTCATGAGCACGGCTCAGGGTCAGCAAACACGGATGCTACAAAGCAAGAACTGTGACAGGCTTTGGGAAGGTTTAACCTGAGCCTCACACCCAGACACTTCCATGGAGGAGTTTTTGGCTGCTGACAGCCTGAGCAGAACAAGCTGCCTTGGATTCCCACTCTGCTCACCCCAGGAGTGGAAACAACTTCAGATGCTGGGGCTCCCAGCCTGAGCTCCAGAGATCATGGAGAGGGAGCCTGGTGTCCCCAGTTTCTGCGACACCAGGGACCTCCCACTCCCTCCAAAATGAGCTCCAGCTCTGGGTGAAAGGCAAAGGAACAGAACTGATGTCACAGAAATCGTCCTCGGGGCTCGAAAATGACAGTCTGCAAGTGTCTCACCTCTGCGGGGGAGATCTCTGTGTTTGAAGGGACAGGAGAACTCGGTGACCCTCACCTGCAGTGCCACCAGCTCTGTCACAGCCCTGCTGGCCCAGCAGGAGCTGCTCCATGCTGCAGCACTGCCCTGTCCCAGCAGGGATGGACAGCTGGACACAGAGCCTGGCCAAGCAGGACAGGGGCTCTGGGTCCCTCTCATCCCCCGTGGGCTCGCTGGCAGCTCCCAGACTGCTGGACCAGCACCAGAAGGGATTTTTCTCACCTTTCCAGCACCAGAAGGGATTTTTCTCACCTTTCCAGCACCACACCTCCTACCAGAGCTTTCCTACACTTGCCTGAGCCATGGGCTGTTGCTACAATTACCAGAGGATTTCAAACGCCTTCGCCTCCTCGGAGGCTTCAGGATGAATCAACAGGCAGCAGGAGAAAAAAAAAGCTGCTGAATGTGCAGGCTCGTCTGGATCTGAGGTCCGTTTTTAGGCACAACTGATCACTTAACAGCACATCACCCCCTCCGTCCTCCCACACAGCTGCCTGGGGAGGAACTCGCTCCGGATGGTGCTTTGAACCTGTGAAATCCCCTCCGAAAATCTGTCAAGTGCTGGATGTGACACAGATGAGGTGGAACCGAAGAGCCCTCTGAAAAGCAGCTCTTTCACAGTTGTTGCCTCATTTCAGCTAATGATCTGCTGACACTGCTGGGACTTGCTGGGGATCAGCTTCTTGTACTGTTGGTAGCAACAGAGCTCAGGGAGAGCCCTGGGAAGGGAAACTGCCCTGATCCTGGAGCTGCTGCTCACCAAGGCTTTCCCAAGGGAAATCTCACTGCCACCAGGCAGGAGGGATCCTGGGGACAGGCCCGGGGGACAAGGGGTCTCAGGTCGCCAGGTCGAAAAAGCCCAAATAAACCAGAAAGCAAAAGGGACAAAAGAATCCCAGCAGCACAAGGCGGGACAAGAAGAAAACATCGCCCAGCCCCAGTGGCCCTTCTTGGCCGGGCACCTGAGCTCACCTGGGACTGCCTGGGAGCTCTGCAGGGTGTGCAGATTGTCTGGAGAGCTGAGGTTTCCCTCTCCAGTGAGATTTGGCTGATGCTGGCTGAGCCTAGTGATGTGTTTAACCATCTTCCCAGAACGGGGCTGAGATCGGGAAGTGCTACTGAAATTTAGACCTGGTGCTAAATATGCAGCATACACACTAAATGGGAGTGATGACTCCAGATCACTTCATACCCTGCTTCCAGGAGTTCAGACCAGCAGTCCCTGCTGTGTCTCTCCAAACTGCCCACGTATCCACTATTCAGAAAAAAAACAACCACTTTCTTTTCATATTTCCTTGGGGTTCAATACATTTTTTTCTTCTAGGAGCTGTCTTCTGTGCAGCCAACATTTTAATACTTAAACTATTAAAACCCCACTAACAATGAGCTACTTATACTGGTATCTCCACTCTTGGCTTTTTTTTATGCCCCTAAGACTCATCAATGCAAAGACATCACAGAATAAATGCCTCAGCATCTTAACCAAGGCACTGCCACAGCAGTCACTGCTCAGGAAAATTAGGTGTGTGCACACAGCTCAGAAAAACGTGATTTATTCTGCAAACCGTGCCCGGATTTCTGCCTGAACACTGTGTGGTGATGGGCACAGACACAACATGCCATTGTGGAGGGCCCTGGAAATGCCTGGCGAGCTCATGTTGCTTTTCCTGAGGAGAATTTGAGTAGCTGGGGTTGATCTGTGGGCTCCCTGCGGGACCCAGCCCAGCCTCCTCCTGCCCTGGGCTGGCTGCTTTCCTGCCCGGAGGGTGTAGGAGTTACACCTGGAGCTTCCCCACCCCAGGAGCTCCTCATTGAGTGCTTCCTTTAGCAAATGGACCTTTGTTCCAGCAGGGACACGTTTGGGGTGGAGGCCTCTATTGTTTCAGCCATCTGGTCCCACAAAGGGACAGTTTCCTATGGACAGAGGTGGTGGCTACTCCCACTGCTGTCCCTTCCCCATCCCAGTGCCCAGGGACTTCTCTCAGCTGCTAAATGCTCTGACAGTTGGTACCTTGTCAAAAACACTGCCACGAGATCATTCACTGCCATCATCATTATCTATTTTCACTGCTTTTTACAAAGCTGCCTTCCATAAGTCATTTGTCAGTTTGATTTCCCACCCAAAACTGGCTCCTCTCGTTCTAAGCAGCTGTATTCAAACTGCATCTCAATAAATAAAAGTCACACCTGAGAAACTCAATGGCTTTCTTCACACGACTTAAGGCAAGCCAGGTTCTGCTCAGGGGGTGAGTCATTCAGCAAAGGGAGAGGAAAACTGTTCATTATGTGTTTGTGAAATCCCCAAACCGCCAAAAAGGTACATTTAACAACAAAAAGCATCACAGGATGCACAGGAACCAGTAAAGTGGGCAGAGCCCTTCCAGAAATGACTGTGACACGGGGGCACCTCATCAGAGGCCTCTCTTTCTCAGGATCCAGCCAGCTATAACGAGTGGGAGGTGCAGGTTCTGAGCTCACACACTTATGGGATTTACACTTCAGAAATCAAAACTGCTGGTTTTCTTCTGTCCCTCAGGGGAATACCAGAACAACCTGGGCTTTCCCTGCTTCAGCCTCCTGAGCTGTGCACCCCTTGGCACTGACAGAAACAACAACGGCCAGAGTGCACCTGAGCCTCAGAGCCAAAGCTGTCCCTTCTTTGCAGCCGTGCTCCTGCCACAGCTCCGATCGGAGCACTCTGGTCACTCCTCTGGCACTCAGGACTGGCCACAGTGCCCAGGCTGAATTCCAACCTCCTGCCAGTTTGTGGAGGACAAGCTCTGATTGTGCCTCCACTCGAGATAAAGCCAGGAATTCAGGCAGCTCGCACACTTTACCAACAGGGACAGCACACGAGTGGCCCTGCACACACACCCCACACTGCTCCCGGGAAACACCCAGAGCCAGCAGGACCCAGCAGCAGAAACGAATAAATAAACCCTGCAGAAGCCCCCAGACTTGGAGCTCACTTTCCTCAGAGCTCCAAACACATTGAAGAGCTACCAGCACTTCAGGACAGGGAAGAGCTGTGGTCACTGCAGCGCTGGTGCAGAGCAGAGCACGGCGGGGTTTGCCCTCGGTGCCCGGGCACAGAGAGGTGCCAGGGATACTCACAGCACTCGATGGGGTGGGAGGGTGCCAG
>JAHLSL010000072.1:6771262-6786799 GCA_025920805.1 Petroica traversi | reverse complement strand
CAGGGAGCCAGGAGAGGAGGGAATGGGGCAGGAGGCTCTGAGCAAACTTTCAGCTGGCTCTGGGAGCCAGGGGAGGAGCAGGGAGCCCGACCCGGAGCACCAGGGTTGGTACTAGAGACGCAGCGTGGCCAAGAATGTGATAAATACAATATCAGCCACAGGGAGATTTAGAAATGGATAAAGTGTGTAGGAGATGAAAAGCAGCGGAGGGCAGAATGACAGATCTGCTGGGAGCAGGCACTGGGGAGGAATCAGCCCCTGCTGATCCACAGCCCAGATCCCCTGGGAGCCACACAGAAACTCACCCTGAGCGTGGGGCTTGCAAAATCCGACACTTCCTGGCCTGCAGTGCAAAGCCATTGTATCCCCAAAAGCCACCCTGTCTTCACAAGGGATGAGGGGGAAGAGCAGTTTTTAAGCTCTGAGCGTGTTTATTGTCATGCCTGACAGGGTAATTCTTTGTGGATCCAGCTACAACAACGAGAGGATCCTCTGGACAGGAGGGGTTTTTACAGTGACTGCAAAGCAGCTTTTGCTCTCCCCTCTGTCCTGGCAGAGCAAAATCCCAGAGTTATGGGTGGGAGACTGAAATGGAGGAAAACAGATAATAAATTAGCAAAGAAAATCTGCCCCCAGTGAGCACAGTCAGTAGCAGCTGTAACAGAACTGGCTTCGTGCACAGGGTTTAATACTGGCCACCTTTAAAAGTCATTTTAAGTGGTGTTTGCTCATGTACAGAATGAGCTCCCAAGACAAAACTGTTCGTGGCTGTCCAATAATGTGCACGTCTGTGGGTGTGTGTTGTATAAATGCACACAGACTTAAAGAAGAGAGGAATTGATTCCCTGCTCATATGGCAATGTTTGCATTATCTGCTGGCCCAGAGGCATAAAACACACAGTAGAAGGCCTTCTGATGCTCCACAGGACCAGATTTTAAATCAGTTATTTGGTCAGTGGAAGAAAATAACAGGGGTTTTTTTGTAATTTATGGTATTGTGGCAATGCTGTGGGATGACATTATTGTGAAATCAGAATAGCCTTATAAAACGCAAAGAGAAAAAATAAGAGTCCCCATCTAAAAGGGTTTACCCTAATCTTGAGCTAACTGGTTACATTTTCAGGGCTCATATAGGTGACCATTTACCATAAGCATTTCCATCCACCTTTCACTGGCTACGAACACAGCAGGATGACTTAGGAACAAAAAACTGAAATGAGCAGCCCACAGAAACTCTCCAGGAGCTTTCAGATCACAGTTTTACACTCAACTTCACCACCAGTTGACCACAGCTTTGGTCAGGTCACACAGGCTCTCTCTGTACCCAGCGAACTGATGCTCCTCCTGCTCAGCAGGGACAGAGCATTTCTGCTGCTTTTTATGGAGAAAATTCCCTGTGAGCCAGAGTGAAAGAGCACATCAAAGCCACGCTGCAGAGATGTGTCTGTTCTCAACACTGAGCTGCTAGGGACTGTCACTGTCAATGAGCCCTCACCTCCTCTGTGCCAGGCAGCTGCTTTAGGATTTAACCAAAGCGCCAATTTTTTCTTTGGCGAAGCAAAGGAGGAATAAATTTGACCCTTAAACAAACTTTGAGGGATGAAGAATTAAAATGCTTTTTAAAAGAATAACTTGGAAATTAATTTTTTCCTCACTTAGCAACCAAGGTGCTGTAAAATCCCCTTATTTCAATGCTGCTCCTCTGCTCATCAGAGCTGCTCCCTCCAAGCCCTTCCACAGCTCCGCACCAAGGTCTGCCTTCACTCCTCACTCATGAAGGAAACTAAATAATTTGCATTTCAGTTTCAAGAGAGCGAGGATCAAGAAAGATTTATGAATCCAGAACTCTGGGAGGAAATATTTTTGTGTATTATAAGGTGACCTATTCACAATAAAACTCCCCCAAACTGTACACAGATCAAGCTGGAAAAAACCCAACTCCTTTGAGTCACATTTGCCACAAGGGGAAAGAGAAGCCAGACATGATGTGTACCTTTCCATACTCTATTTTGGGACTTTAAGAACCTATTTCTTTCAGTTGAAAGATTTTTCTTAAACTTTGCTTTTGCCTAACCCTTGCAATATTAACACAGCCAGACATGGGCTGGTCTGTGACCTGAGGAAATGCAAAGCACTTTGGCAGATAAATAAATAACATCATTCAGAAAACAAGGAGACTTTTCTTGTTTGGTTTGCTGCTATGATTGGGTTTCTAAACAAAATGGAAATATGTGGCACGATTGAAAGCATCATCCACCTCTGCAGAAATCAAATTCATGCATTCTGTAGGTGGTCACCTATAGGTGCAGCATATCTATGCAGGGAATTCAGTGCCAGTTTGAAATTTCCATCTTTCAACCTGGGAGATGCTTTCTTGGATTTAAATATTATTATCTTTTATGTAGAATTACATTATTAGAAGGGGAAAGAGAAATCCACAGGAAATAAATAATTTTTTTATTCTTACCCAGAAGCCAGGCCAGAGAGCGGCAGTGATTTCCCAGGTCCTGCAGGGGATGAGCAGCTAAAGCCCAGTGAGAAAGCCACAGGATCACAGAAATCCATGGGGTCTGTGCCCTGCCCTGCTGCAGGGAATGCTGCAGGGAACGCTGCAGGGAATGGTGCAGGGAATGCTGCAGGGAACGCTGCAGGGAATGCTGACTGGGAATGCTGTCCCTGTCCTGTCCTGCTGCAGGGAATGCTGCAGGGAATGCTGCAGGGAATGCTGCAGGGAATGCTGCAGGGAATGGTGACAGGGAATGCTGCCCTGTCCTGTCCTGCTGCAGGGAATGTCGGGCATTTAGGTCTTTCTCCCTGGATATAAAAAGCTGCATCTTTAAAGCACCCTCCTGTCCAGACAACGCAAGCCGTGGCCAGGAGCAAAGTGTAACTTTGGGGATCGATTCTGTAGGCTCGGGGGTTTGATCTGCTCGGACACCGCGGTGTCAGAGCTCAGGGTGACACGGGTTTGGTCCGAGCTGAGCATCCCTGGCCGTGTCCCCGGGCAGCTCAGGGTGACACGAGTTTGGTCCGTGGCTGAGCATCCCTGGCCGTGTCCCCGGGCAGCTCAGGGTGGCACGGGTTTGGTCCGTGGCTGAGCATCCCTGGCCGTGTCCCCGGGCAGCTCAGGGTGACACGGGTTTGGTCCGTGGCTGAGCATCCCTGGCCGTGTCCCTGGCTGTCACTCGGGGCAGGCACGTGTGTGGCCAGCGCGGGTGAATCACTCGGCGAAAAGGGGGAAAGCAGAGCCCGGCGAGCAGCGTTTGTCTAATGGGGAGCGAGCACAGAGCCGTGAGAAATCGCTTCCTGCCGCGGCTCCCCTTCCTGCTGCCGTGCCCGAGATAAGCGGGGCTGCCCGGACCCGCTGCCCCCGCAGCCTTCCAGACCCTCCGAGAAGATGTTGTGGGTGGAACAGCCCCGCTTCTGTCCCCTCTTCCTGCTGCAAGCCTCGGGTTTGATCATTAATCCCCATCGTTAATACCCGCTGACTGCAACAATGTCAAGGGGTTTTTTTTTGGGGAGGTCTTTGCTCAACAATGCTCGTACCAAGATGGAAAACGTCACTGCATTGTCTCGGGCAGAGTGGCATATCAATAACTGTCAGGGATTCAACAAAACCTCGTCCAGCCACTGTATCGTGTAGCAGCTCCTCTGCCTGCTTCGCTTAGAGCTGACATTGAGCAACAAAGCTGAATCTCCTCACATGTTTTTGTTCAATTTAATGTACTCGGGACACAGCAAAAGAACGCAAACCAGAAGGAAATCTGTGCCTCAGTTCCTTTTGCTCCCTACCAAAGCTGTCTAAAAAGGCCTCTCAACACAATCCTTTGAACATCTGATTCTGCTAAATGATGATTTTTTTATGATACACCATTTTAAGCCTTTCTTCTTTTTGTGACAGTTTTGTCGGAATTCCAAGGGCTGAATCTCCCTTGCTCTGCTGCTCCTGACAATAAATGACATCCCAGTGCCTTACTGGGATTCCTGCTTTCAGATAGGGTTAACACAGGTCTGGGGCAGAGACAGCCCTTGGGAGGAGGCAGTGGGGAGGTTGGTCCTGCCTGACCTCACCCCAAAGTGTAAGGGAGTTGTTTCCTCTCTGGGCTTCAGCTTCCCTGCCCCCTGAAGGGCTGATCCCGTGTGCAGGATGCTTTGGCTGTCACAGGTGACAGTGAAAATGCATCTGCTCAGTGCACACACAGGGAGGAGGATTTGGAGATCTCATTTTCACAGCTGCCTAAAAAACCAACAGTGCCATTGAAGCACTTCCATGCTCACTCATGGCAGAGGAGCTAAACCCCCCAGCAGGACAGAACCTGCTGTGCCACGAGGAAACCCGAGGGTGAAAATGGGATGATTTTGCCAGAATCACTCTGGGGGAGTTCCTCAGCACGGGGCTCTGCCCCAGTTAGCAGAGCTGGAGCCTTGCCAGCTGCCAGGGGAACTGTGGAACAGCCCCAGCCCAGCTGGAGCAGAGCAGAGCGTGGCAAAGCTGGGCTTTCCTAAACCTCACCTTTCTCTGCCTCACTCAGCCCATCCTTCCCCTGTGACCCCAGCTCAGGTGTGGCACAAAGCCTGACAGCCATGGTGACAAGGACAAGATGTGGCAGCACCAAGAGCATTCTGGAGATGAATCCCAACCCAAAATGATCGATTTGACTGCACTGAGCCAAATCTCAGAGCTGAGCCCTCCTCCAGGCTGGGCCTCCTGCAAGGTGGCTTTGGGGTCCAGGAACCCACCATGGCCTTGGCTCAGGCACTGGACAATGCACTGAATGTCAGCCTGATCTTGAAAAGATCTTGGCCAAAATGCATTTTTGTGAAAAAAAAAAAAAGGGAAAAAGAAAGAAACAACAGCAAGCCTCAGGAACCTCTCTCCACCCCAGCTCTTTCATGCTGAAACCCACAATACAAGCCATGGTTAGAGAGAGCAGCTCAGGACTTCAGAAGCATCAGGGCTCAACAGTTGTTTCAGAAGGAAATAGAGACCCCAGATAATTTTCCCTGAGCAGCAGGAGGAATCCTGTCCCCCCTGAACACCCTGGGCCCAGTGAGCAGGACACTCCCCAGGACACAGGAGCGGGAGCCCTGACCTGGCACTGCCAACTGCACAGACTGAGAGAGCCAGGGAGAGCTGAGGGCTCAGCTGGGCAGGGAACCCCGTGAGCAGAGCTCTGCTGGGAGTTCACAGGACTCTGACACCCCGTGTGAGCTCCTCCTGCAGAGACTCCCTGAACAGGGTGAGTTCTGGGCTGGAAGTGCCCACAGCCAGAAATCCCAGCTCTGCTTTCCAGCACACTGACCCCACTGAGCACAGCCCTGCAGAGAGAACCTGCATGAAAGGATGACCTAAATCTCACATCTGCCTCATCCAGGAGTATTTCTAATCCTGCACAGCTCAGGCATCCCCCTGAAAGCAGCTGATACCTGCTGCTTCCCCTCACCTCTGCCAAAACTTTCCATCAAAAGCAATGTATTCTGAATTACCTTCAAAAGTTCCAGTGAGAGCTTTTCATTCACCTCCAACTCAGTACAGCCACATTTTCAGCACAGAATGAGGGGTGCTGACCTACCCTGACGTTTGATGGCTTATTAGTTCTGAAGAGAATTTCCCATGTGCAGCTGAAACCTCTGGTTTGGCCACTGCACTGCAATCCCTGCAGCAGCACAGGAACAGCAGCAAACAAACCCTCGGCTGAGAGCTCAAAGCTCAAGAGGCCCCTGCAAGGATCCCGTTGTGCAAACAGGCCCTGTAATCCTGCAGGTAAATCAGGTGTGAAAGGTGCAGGTGGTGTGACACTGAGCTGGGGACAAAATCCCAAAGCCAGCTCCAGAGCAGGAGGTGATGGCACAGAGAGGTTGTCCAGCACCAGCCAGGTCCAGCACAGCCTGGCCCTGCTTTTCCCTGCAGGAAAGGTGGGGAAAAGCACAAACTGAACTGCTGGGACTGCCCCCGGCAGCAAAGCCCCACGTGTGAGAGTGAGAATCACCCCGTGAGCTGGGACTCGGTTTTGGGTTTCCATCAAAGGCTCTGGTTTCACTAACACACCAATGAATTAGCTGAATGTTGGAAGTCACATACAGTTAAAAGTCAGAGCCCCATGGGAAGCCCAGGCTAAGAAACAATGTCTCCTTTGACTGCAAAACCACAAGACAACACAGACGGCAAAATTCAAATATAAAAGGAAAGTGGAACATACATTTGTTATTGTAAAGCAGCTCCTGTGAGCTCCACTAACAACTCCACCATTCCAGCTTATTTTTAATAAGAAAAATAAAAAGAGGCAGTGAAAGTCACCGCAACTTTAAAAGTTAAAACCCAGGAGAACGCTGGGCTGGCGGTGCTGAACAGGAGCCCCTCTCTGCACAGCTCTGCTGCTCCAGAGAGAAGTGAGGAGGAGCCTGGCACTCACAGGGCTGGGTGGGCTGGGGGTCCCTGTGCCACCCCTGCCCTCACCTGAGCACGGGGGTTTTGCAGCCCTGCTCCACATTTGGATGTTGTACCAAGGTAAACAATAGGTTTGATCTCTGCCATTGCTCTCTAGGTTTTCTTTGGGCTGCCACCTCTGTCCCAGTCACACCCACAGGAGCAGCCACTGCCTTTCCTGTGGGGCAGTCTGTCCCACAGCCCTCACTGCAGCAGCTCTGGGGAAAAGGAGCTGGGAACCAGAGGTGCCTCCTCCTCCTCGGTGATCTCAGTGACCCAGGGGCTGCAGGATGGAAGGAGCAAGGAAATTCAGCTTTGTCCCTGCTGCCAAGGATCTCCTGGCTGCCCTCAGCACCTGAGCATCCAGGGGACACTCACATCCAACTCACACCCCTAAATCTCAGTGACCCAGGGGGCTGCAGGATGGAAGGAGCAAGGAAAACTCAGCGTGGAAACTAAGGATCTCCTGGCTGTCCTCAGCACCTGAGCATCCAGGGGACACTCACATCCAACTCACACCCCTAAATCTCAGTGACCCAGGAGGCTGCAGGATGGAAGGAGCCTGGCTGCCCTCAGCTTTGTCCCTGCTACCGAGGATTTCCTGGCTGTCCTCAGCACCTGAACATCCAGAGGACACTCACACCCCTAAATCTCGGTGACCCAGGGGCTGCAGGATGGAAGGAGCAGGGAAAACTCAGCGTGGAAACTAAGGATCTCCTGGCTGTCCTCAGCACCTGAACATGTGCTGAGGATGTGAAGGGATACTCACATCCAACTCACACCCCTAAATCTTGGTGACCCAGGGGCTGCAGGATGGAAGGAGCGTGGAAACCTCAGCTTTGTCCCTGCTGCCAAAGATCTCCTGGCTGCCCTCAGCACCTGAACATCCAGAGGACACTCACACCCCTAAATCTTGGTGACCCAGGGGGCGGCAGGATGGAAGGAGTGTGGAAACCTCAGCTTTATCCCTGCTGCCAAAGATCTCCTGGCTGCCCTCAGCACCTGAGCATCCAGGGGACTCTCACATCCAACTCACACCCCTAAACCCTGAGTTTCTGCACAGTTAACACAGGCTGCAGGCTCTCCTGAGAGTGACACCTGAGCTGGGAGCCCGTGCTGCTCCATGTGACCCGTGGAACCAGCGATGTGAACATCCCATGGCAGGCACGGCTTCTCCCCCTGCTCCTGGCACAGCCCCTGTCCTGTTCCACCCAGAGCAGCTTCCAGAGGCTCTGATTGCCCAGGATCTCCTCCTGCCATGCCTGGAGTGCTCAGCTCCTGCAGAGCCCACAGCACAAACTCGCGGGGCTTGACATGTGAAGAAGAGGAAGCAGCATCAGAGAGATAAACCACAAGATAAGGCCTGGAGGATATGAGATCTGCTGGCCTGTAGCTTCAGAGCACCCAGAAGAAGAAATCTGCATGGGAAATGCACTTTCCAGAAAATAAATATTGCAGGCCAACAGCGTACTGCACAAACCAGCCAATCTCTTCAGCCAGCAGGTTCAGCTGGATAATTAATCATGTAGAGGGTTAATTTAATGGCTTTTTTTTTTAAATTCAGATTTTTTTTAAAAAGGAGATTGTATTTTAGAAAAATACTCTGTTTGCATCTGACAAGAACACAGAAGTTAGACTTCACTGAGGGGAAAGAAGGAGAGATAAAAATAAAGATCCCTTGAAGCCAAATAACTTGTGACATGTAAACTTTGGATTTTACTGTCCAGTCTGAGATGTCATAAACCATACAGGTGCAACTATCTCATTGCTTGGCATCCATATGATCCTGGTTATGTTCAAGCGAACACAAATTCAACAAATACTCCCAGCTTTACCCTAAACCTTCAGAAAGAAAGTGTCCATATTTCCCCCAGATGCAGGCACAGCTGTGCAGAGGCACATCTGCTTGGGGAGCTAAAGTGGACATTGGAATTTATAGGTTTAGATCCTGAAGCTTGATGGCAAATTATGATAAAACCAGCAGTATTGGTTCCTGCCTTCAGCAGAAAAGATAAATGCCTCTTTGATTGATACTGATTGCAGGAAGGAAACAAATTCTATTTCCCCCATGTCACAAGAAACTCTTTCATTGCCAGAAGGACCCTGTTGATAGGAATGCCTTGGGAAGGTCAATGATCCTGTACTTGCAAACAGAGAAAGGAGCAAGGGCTGATTGGGATCATCCCTGCACCCAGGGAGCTTCAAACACACCACAGGAGGCTACGAGCTTGTCAGACCCAAACCAAAGTCTGAATTACTGAGGAATGGCAAATGGGATTGCTGGTTAATATTACCCTGCCCCTTTATCAAATACCCAGTCCACACGTGTAAGCCCAGCTCCATCAAAGCAAACAAATTCATTGATTTAACAATTTATGGCTTGATTTTCAGTGGGGGTGAGCCTTCAGGGGAATATGGAACATATGTTTGAAGTTAAGCACGAATCAGCCCAGCGAAATCAGTGGTATTGATCACATGCCCGAAATTAGGCATAAATGTTAATGTTTTCCTGGTTCCTGCTGGCCCTGGGTGTGTCAGGGACATCTGTGGGATGCAGCCCAGCCTTGTCCAGTGGAGGCTTTAGCTGAGGCTGACCCATTCCCAGCTCCCACAGCATTCCCAGCTCCTTCACACCATTCCCAGCTCCCTCACACCATTCCCAGCTCTCTCACACCATTCCCAGCTCTCTCACACCATTCCCAGCTCTCTCACACCATTCCCAGCTCCCACACCATTCCCAGCTCCATCACACCATTCCCAGCTCTCTCACAGCATTCCCAGCTCTCTCACACCATTCCCAGCTCTCTCACACCATTCCCAGCTCCCTCACACCATTCCCAGCTCTCTCACACCATTCCCAGCTCTCTCCCACCATTCCCAGTCCCACACTCCATTCCCAGCTCTCCCCCAGCCTGCCCTTGGCTTTCCTTCAGGAAACAGGGGCTGCAAACAGGGGAAATGAGGGAAGTGACTGATGTGCTGCCCTGCAGCCACTCAGGCAGTGTTTTACACCACCCTTTGAGAGGTGAAGGAAATGCTGTTCACACTCCAAACAGAAGAAGGGTTCAGCCCTTTCACCTCCCAGGTCAGCAAAGGGATGAATTTGTTCTCTCCACCACTGGCAGCCTGGATTTTGCTCACTTGTTTCAGACTTCCCAGGCGCCAGTGAGGAGTGACAGAGGATCACACGAGGTTTACACAGCCCAGAAAAGGCAGCAAATACATTGCCCAGCTTTCTGAGCTTTCACAAGGCAATCCAAACCAGCCTTCCTGAAGCCCTGAACTTCACCACGGCTCAGCTCAGACCCTTCAAGCACATCCACAAGCTCACAGGGTGCTCCTGTTTCAGGGACAGCCCCCAGCCAGGATTTGACATGAAGTAGCCCCCACTTTCCCTGCAGGGACATCCCCAGGCAGATTCACAGGGTGCTCCTTTTTCAGGTACAGCCCCCAACCAGCATTTGAGATAAACTTGCCCCACTCTCCCTGCAGGGATTTGCCCAAGCAGGTTCAGAGAGTGCTCCTCCTTCAGGGACAGCCCCCAGCCAGCATTTCAGAGATGAAGCAGCCCCAGTTTCCCTGCAGGGAGATCCCCAAGCAGTTTCAGAGGGTGCTCCTCTTTCAGGGAGCCCCCAGGCAACATTTGAGATGAAGTAGCCCCCACTCTCCCTGCAGGGAGATGCCCAGGAAGATTCACAGGGTGCTCCTGTTTCAGGTACAGCCCCCAGCCAGCATTTCAGAGATAAAGTTGGGAGGTCCCCAAACAGGTTCAGAGAGTGCTCCTCTTTCAGAGACAGCCCCCAGCCAGCATTTCAGAGACAATGTTGCCCCCACTCTTCCTGCAGGGAGATCCCCAAGAAGGTTCAGAGGATGCCCCTCTTTCAGAGACAGCCCCCAGGCAGCATTTCAGAGATGAAGCAGCCCCAGTTTCCCTGCAGGGAGATCCCCAAGCAGTTTCAGAGGGTGCTCCTCTTTCAGGGAGCCCTCAGCCAGCATTTGAGATGAACTTGCCCCACTCTCCCTACAGGAGATGCCCAGGCAGGTTCAGAGGGTGGTTCTGTTTCAGGGACAGCCCCCAGCCAGCATTTGAGATGAACTTGCCCCCACTTTTCCTGTGAATCTGCTTTGGGATTTGCCCAAGCAGATTCACAGGGTGCTCCTCCTTCAGGTACAGCCCCCAGGCAGCATTTCAGAGATGAAGCAGCCCCCCTTTCCCTGCAGGGAGATCCCCAAGAAGGTTCAGAGGATGCTCCTCCTTCAGGTACAGCCCCCAGGCAGCATTTCAGAGACGAAGCAGCCCCCCTTTCCCTGCAGGGAGGTCGCAGGCCTTACCTGGACCACGGGGTGGCCCCCGGTGGGAGCCTTGACGGCCCCTCGGCTGCCCTCGGTCTCGTAGTGTGCCCGGTGGTGGGGCTTGGGCTGCACCTCGATGCGCAGCTCGTACGAGCCAGCCTGGCTGGACAGCGGCCACTCCAGGGGTGGCAGGGACTGCACGGGCAAACTGGGACACAGAGAGAGAGAAAACACACCAGGAACTCCTGAGAATGGGATTTCTCCAAGCCTTGACCGTCCTTGCTCCCTGTGCCCCCGCCCTGAAGCACTCAGGGGTCTGCAATGAACTCCCCTGAGGTGATGCTGAATGGCTCACATTGACTGCAAGCTCTGCTGAGAGGACAATCATTTCTGTCTCTTGCAGAGAGACTAAGATATATCTATTTTTTAAACAGAAATATCCATAGCAGTTACATTTTTTCAAAGGTCCCCCTCTTTTACCTAGCTTGTGCTGTGTCTCAGACTTGGAGCACAGAACACGTATTGTGAAATATCAACTCCATTTACCATTACCTACCAGTTGTGCAAATTGACAGTTGTTATGATTTCTGTAAATACCAAAATGCACATGAATAAAATGCTAAATATTCTTACCTGGTCCTAGTTTTCCTGTTATGAAAACACAGGAGGGTTCATGACATGAAATGAATACACTGCAGTGCACACCTAGAGCTTGCACTGCATTTTAAATACTCTGTGAGTCCAGGCAGCTGCCAGGACCGGTCTGACAAGCCAAGGGCAGTCACAGCCTGTGCTCCTGCCCTCACAGTTTGTGTTGAGCAGGTCAGGAACACCCTGGGATAACGTCAGTGTGGGGACAAGCTCCGTGCCCAGCGGGATGGCACTGCCAGGCTGCCAGCAGGGACAGCGAGCCCTGTCACACACTGGGCACCCTCAGTCCTGGCAGGTGCCTCAGGGCCAGGCAGTGGAGGGCTGAGATTTGGGCTAAGGGACAACTGACTAATTAACAACAAAGTGACAGCAAAAAATCACTGGAGCTGACCAAATACTCAGTCTGACCCAGAGCAGTGAGCTCTATTTTGAATTGGGCGTTATTTAAAGAACTGTCATGCTTGATGGAAATTCCTAAGCAACTTCACAAAAACCATTTTCTTTAAGAGCAGCAAGATGGCACCTTAGACAAATCATTTGGAAATTGGAATTTGTAGGGCACTGTGCTATCAAGGAATCTGTTTGGGGGTGTTTCTTCAAACCCCTGACTTTTTCATCTCAGAATCCTAATGGACTGGGCTCCCTCCCATTAACCTTCTCTGGTCTGCAGCAGGACTTGCCCAAGAAAACACTCCCTAGGGATCATCAGCCACAACAGAGGACACCAAACCATGAAAAAACCCAGAAAACACACCCACAGGAAGGATTCCATACCTGCAGATTGGTATTGCAGGCACCAGCTGCTTTGTCCAGGATGGAGGCACCAACAGAATGGACTCTGGGGCCGAGTTCCTCCTGTCCTCCTGCTCACAGGGCCCGTGGAAGTCAACAGTCTGAAAGACGTGGCACGGAATGCTGTTTTTGTGGGAAGGCATGGACGAGGGGTCGGGGCTGGTTTTCCAGATTTTGGTGGGGACGCCGCAGGAGGGATCGGCGGGGAGGCTGCTCATGGCATCCATGGGAAGGGCAGCGCTGGCCAGCTGGGTGTAAGTCACTGCAGGGGTGTCCTCTCTCAGGGGGAGGCGAGGAGAGGGCTGAGGAGAGGGGCTCCGTGACTGCCGAGGAGAGCTGGGAGGCAGCTGAGTGCCGAAGAGCTCAGTGCAAGAGTACCTCCGTTTTGCACCGGGTGACGAGGACCTTGAGTTGGGACAGGGAGCTGGTGAGTGGCGTCCCAAGCAGGCTTCCTCCGTGAGGCTTGTTCGTGGTGACATTATTGGAGAGGTTCTAGGAGAATAATGAGTATGGATGTTTTGAAACTGTGGACACAGGTCATCACTAGGACCATTATTTGGTGAAACACATGGTGACGTGCAAGGAGATACATTGGTCTCTGAAATGAAACTTGCAGAGGAGCCGCTACTGGCTGGGCTCAGACACAGTGGTTCTCTGTAGCCCTCAAAGCCAGGCACGGGCAGGGTAACCCTCGGGCTAGTGGTGGCTGAGTTTGCCTGATGCTCTACCAAAAGAACATCTGTGTCTCTGCTGCGGAAGGGCCCCCCCGAGTGAATCAGTTCATGATATGGAGTGATTTCAATCCTAGGGCTCGGAGCAGAGGCCCCTGCGGCGCTGGCAGGGTGTGTAGGAGGTGGCCCTATGCTATCTGGCTGTCCATATCTGCCCATGGGGTCTGCAGCAAGGCTAGCAAAAGGCAGGGGGCATGGCTTGAGGCCACAGTCCAGGACATCATGAGCGTATGGAACTCCAGAGGGTGGGCTGGTGGTTTTATGTGGAGTCGGTTCTTCTGGAAAAAGAAGGGTCTCTTTAAGACTGTAAATATTGTCACAGAAGCTGAGCAATCATGGATTAAAAAAACCCGCATATTTACAAACTGGTCGTGAGCTGATATTAGCTTATTATTTAATTGTTTTTAACTGCAGTTAATGCTGTGAGCAGTGCTGGGTTAAGAGCCAGGGAAGCTGCAGTGCTCAGGGCAGGTGCAGCATGGACAGAGCACTGCAAACACCTCCAGCAGGGCTCCTGCTGCCTGAGCCTCACCTGAGGCATCACCTGGACAGGTCAGCAGGTGCCAACCCCTCTGCCCATGGCAGGGCTGCCCCTCCTGCCCAGGACACCCCTTAGTGACAACTCAGGTGCTGTGACTTTGGTCACATTTTGTCACCTGGGAGCTGACACAACACATCACAGAATCCCTTCCAAACAGGTCTGCATAAAACCAAACGTTGAGGAGCAGCTTTTGGTGAAGGGAGAAACACCTTCCTCACCCAGCCAAACCCAGCCAGGAGAGGCTTCATGGACCAAAGCTGAGCTCAAAGACTTCAACTGAAAAGTCAGTTCTGTGTGATGATTTGTTTGGCTCTGGATCGTGACAGCAGGTTTGGTGACAGGTTTCATGTGAGTCAGAAAACACATTCACAAATATTTGTTAGAAAGGAGAGAGAGGGAGAAAGACTCCAGCCCTGTGGTTAAGGGCAATCACATTCCAGTTTCAGCCCAAGAAACATTTTCAGAGAGGGATTATAAAATACAAAAGAAAACCAAGTAAGTGTTCAGTAGAACCCTCTCTCTGCTGGTGCAAAAAATGCTCAATTTTCAGAGATTCCCATTTTGCAAACCAACCCCAGGCTGCAGAGCACAGGGATGCTTCCAGGAACACAGAATTCCAGCAGCACGGCTGAGACTCCAGTCTGGTCCCAGCACCCAAGGGTGTGCAGTGCCAGGGGCACCCAGAGAGCAGAGCCATGGCAGGCATTCCCAGGGACATCAGCTCCTGGAGCTGGAGAATATTTGTCACAAAAACATGCAGAACATTACCACGACTGGCATGTATTTTTAAAGATTTCAGTGTATCCAGCAGGAAATACCTGAAAGGAGCTCCACAAATTGGGATTAATTCACACTGACTGCTTGCTCTGGCCACAGATCAGTGCATGGCAAAGGCAAAGAGGGTTTCATTTAAATATTTAAATTACTGTTCCAGCATTTTCTCTATCTCCTACATAACATGAGGCAGCAATTCCCATGAGAAAACACCCTACAGAAAGCCAGGCAGGAGCTGACTGTGCTTTCTGCAAAAGCAGCAGAAGTTCCCAGTGAAACTTTTACATGCACAGAGATTTTGACTTCTTTTCAGGGGGGTTTCTGTTCGTTTTCAGGAACTGCTGAGCCTTCGTGTTTAGTGGGAAACCCCAAGAGCTGAGCAAACAAACCAGCACACAGAATGTCTGGGGCAGGAGGGGAGCTGCACAGCACAGCCCAATTTGCACATTTCTTAAGGTTCCCTCTGGCTTTTAATCCCAGCACAGCTGTTCTGGGGATAAGGAAAACAGCGACGAGTCACTGGATTTGGAGCCAAAGGTATTTTTAGCGCTGTTGATTTCAGAGCTCTGGCACTCAGGGCTAGCGTGTCATCCCCATCACTCAGGTCTGACACATCGAGCCTCCAGATTGCTGCTGAGATTCCTTCTGCACAGACCTCGTCACGGCTCGGGAATGAGCAGTGACACACCCCCCCCAGACCCAAACACCGCTGCCTCTGCTTTGGGACACTCAGCCCCGTTCCAGGGGGCAAACCAGCAGCAGGCAGAGCCAGGAGATGCCAGGCTCCAGGCAGGATTTGTGCAGGGCCAGCAGGAGCACAAAGCCTCTCCAGGTGACCCTTTCAGCTCCCCGTGCAGCTAAAGCTGCCTCGCCACCCTCAAACTGAATTATCTGTGCCAGAAACAGCAGGTACAGAACCAGAACTCAGCACACCGAGCAGTGAAGCCAGCAGGGGTGGGCTCGTGTTGAGAGGTACGGGAAAAGCAAAGGGATTTGTACGGACACGCGTGATTTTTAAAGCCAGCTGAATAACAAACACACCCCTATCCACAGCGACCACCCATCAAAACCCTTCCCCCGGCCTGCACTCCCTTTGCTGAGCCCTGAATTCGCGTTTCACAGAGCACTTTCACCCTGGCACTGCCCCTTCCGCAGGATGCGCGTTCCAGGTATGAACAACAACATTGACACACACACAGCAAGCAGCAGCCTGCCCTGCCTGCGTGGGCACAGCTCCGTGGGCACAGCCCCACGGGCACAGCTCCGCGGGCACAGCCCCGTGGGCACAGCCCCACGGACACAGCTCCACGGACACAGCTCTGCGTGGG
>JAHLSL010000072.1:6735313-6745465 GCA_025920805.1 Petroica traversi | reverse complement strand
CCCTGGAGCAGCAGGAGCAGGGTGAGACTCTCACTGGGACATCCCTGAAGAAGGATGAGACTCACACAGAAACATCCCTGGAGCAGCCCCAAAGCACACAGGTCACACATGCACTGCTGCAGCACATAACCCACTCAGATAAAGGAACAGGAAGAACACTAAGGCCACAAAGATACTACACAGAAGAAAAAACACTTCACTCCCCAGAAGTACGAATGATGAGCATACTAGAGGAAAAGATGAAATTTCCAGCAGAGAATCCATTTATTTTCATGTACAGTAAATATGAACATATGTATTAAATTCTGCTTTTAAAAACATTTTTAAATAACTTAAGAGAAATGGGTTGCAAACAAAGTGCTAAACTTGAGAAATAGAAGTGTTCCTCTTTCCTGCTGTTTGTTAGATGGCAGTTTTAGTCTCTGACTGCTTTGAAAAAATGTAGTGTACATCCAGGAGAAATGACTTCCCAGATTTACTACCTTGTGCAAAAACATGAGCTGCAAAGAACAAAATCCACACCCCAAAACACAGCTACAGATCACTATCAACTCTACTAAAGATGTTCCTAAACTGATGATTCAATAAATACAAATGAAATCACAGTTCACTCCCTTCCTTGGTGTAAGCTAAAAGTTTGCAAATATGGTCCACTCAGTGTAAACTGTATTGACTTGAGGAAACAGTGAATTCTACCAATTACATGTCTCGAATATTTACACACAGAGCTTGGCACTGTTGCAGGACATGGAACCACCAACACACAGGAGGGAGGGACAGGGCTGGGCACCAGAGCCCAGAGGGTCTGGGTGCTCAGTCACCACCTGGGGCCAAAGGAATTAATGGTTCTTGTACTGAAATTAATGCAATTGGATTAGATTAGTTTAATTAGATGGGATATTGGGCAGGAATTGTTCCCCATGAGGGTGGGCAGGCCCTGGCACAGATTCCCAGATTTGCTGTGGCTGCCCTGGATCCCTGGCAGTGCCCAAGGCCAGGCTGGAGCAGCTGGGACAGGGAAAGGTGTCCCTGCCATGGCAGGGGTGGCACTGGATGCTTTAAGGTCCCTCCCAAGCCAAACCATTCCATGATTCTGTGAAATGCTGCCTGGGGCTCCAGAACAGTGGCACGGCCAACACTATCCAGTCATGATGAAGACAATGTTAAGGATCTTTTCGGCAAAACAACATTAATTCACAAAAGGCTGTGACCCCAACTCCCAGAAGGGATCTTAAGCTCTGATTTGGGACAGGAGCTGAGGCTCTGGGTTCTGATTCGGGACAGGAGCTCGGGCTCTGATTTGGGACAGGAGCTCTGGGCTCTGATTCGGGACAGGAGCTCAGGCTCTGGGCTCTGATTTGGGACAGGAGCTCTGGGCTCTGATTTGGGACAGGAGCTCGGGCTCTGGGCTATGGTTTGGGACAGGAGCTCTGGGCTCTTTCCCTCCTGTGCAGCCAAGGCACAAAGGCGCCAGGCAGTGCCAGCTCCCCCCGGGGTCTCTCTGATGTGGGATGAAGACATCAAGCAGATAATTCAGCACAGACTGAGGAGCCTGAGACAGGGATGGCTGCCACTGAAAGCCCATCCGTGTTTGGTGCATCAGCCCAGCTCCAAAAGGTCCCTGTCAGTCTCTGTCCTGCTGCTGAGAAGCCCAAGCATGTATTTCTCCACATTGTAATGTGGACTAAAGTTTATGATAAAGACAGACTCATGGCATTGAATTTTTGGAAATTAAAACCACATAAATTTGCTCTGCACGAGCCTAAAGCCTTTTTACAAATCACTCCTGAGACTCAGGTTTGGTTTCCAGAGCAAAGCAAGTGCAAGGCTCCAAAAAACTTCCTCTCTGCAGGGAGTGTGTCATTAAAACATCCACCTAGGAGAGCCTCTGCTTATTTGCAGCTCATCCTCACAGTTTCACACTAACAGGAAACAGATTTCATGGAGCTGTGAGGAGTAGCAGCTCCGTGACCTCTCCTTGCAGTCTCCAAGGATTGGAGACACGTCTGCCACATTGTCTGCAGAACAGTACGAGCCTCTTCTCACGTTGTCGACACATTTCAAGGATGATCAACTGCAAAGTTCTGCTCCAAAGAGGATTTGCTTTCGTTTAGATAATTTTCTCCTACACAAATAAATACGGAGTAAAACTGTTATGTCACCGGCTCCTTTTAGCAGGAAGCACAAAAGCTGAACAAAAGTGAATTCTCTCGTTTTGAGCTACCACTTCTCTGCCTTTATCAATGACTGGATACCTCCAAAATCACTGGGGTGACCACATTTCAGCGGAAGGAAAATCTCAGGCACGCTCAGATTCTCCAGTGAGAGTAGATCCGACAGGCTGGAGCCCCGTTATGGAAACAACATGCCATAAATCAGGAATCAGCTGTCAGCAGTGTAGTGCATCACCTACATTAAGGGATTTCCAAGATGTAAAAAGAATGTAACTACTTGAACCAAAAACACAAATAACATAAAAAACCCCTGTAACACAACGCAAAGAACGGCGCAGACACTTAAAAAAATTCACTTCAAATTGTCAAATGTAAATCCCAAGGTCAGGTAGCAGCTTCCACAGACTCTGAACCATGCAAGAGAAACCCACTGCCATGGCAGTTCCCTGCATTTGACCCCAGTTAAGTGGAACAAAAGTCCCAAGAACTGGATGAACTCAGAGCCTCCACCCTCCAAACACTCCCAGTTTGTGTCAGTTCCCTTTGAGGGCAGTCTGGAAGGGTCTCACTCCAGCAGCAGGTACAGAGATTACCAGGGGTCCTGACGAGGTGTGGGACATCTGGAACAGCTGGGTTTGTCTCTGGGCCCTGGCGATGTCTGTCTGTGCCAGGAGCAGCCCTAGGACGTGAGCTTGGAGTAGCTGGGGGGAGAAAACCTCCGTCTCAGGTACTTGAGGACGTAGAGGGGCAGGCAGCTCACCAGGGTGATGACAGTGACCTTCCACAGGAACGACAAGGTGGCAATGAAGTAAACATCTGTGTGGAGAAACCAGCACGGAGTCACAAACTGCCCCCTCTGGGAAGGGGTGCAGGAAAGCAGCTCAGCCCACCAGAGCTTCCTTCTGCCCATGGCACGGGGTTGGAACGGGATCATCTTCAAGGTCCCTTCCAAGCCAGGCCATTCTGTGATTTTACAACTCTTAAATCTGCCCCACCTCCATATTCAAGTTCAAAGCTCATGTGATAGCTGGCTCCTCATTCCTCTGCCCTTCTCCTGCCCAGAAGGTGCAGAGATGTGCAGAGCAGGGGGTAAGGAATCTGCCCTCTCACAGGGACCTGCCCTCCCAAAGCCCACCTGGAACAGGGGCATCCCCTGGCACTGCCTGTCCTCCCACCCCAGGAGCTGTCTCTGCTGCTTGGCTGAGCCCACAAACAGCTCCTGACTCAGAACTCCTCAGGAGCTTTACAAGAAGAGTTCCAGCATCATTCAAAATGGGACTGGTACAGCCACAAGCCAGAGAGACAGATCCAGCCAGGGGAAGTTATCCCTGTCCTCTTCATTTAGGAAAGAGCTTTATGGAAGAAGCAGTGACATCTTGTGGTTCCTAAATGAACACTGGAACAGGCCCATGGGGCTGATATTTGCAACTCCACGGTTACTGGGCGAATGTGGAACTCCTCTCCCTTTTTCCTCTGTTCAGGGAATAGAATTAGTTCTGCTGCCACCAACAACCAAACCCTTAAGAGAACGGTCCCAACGAACAGATAAAATAAGTTTTAGGAAGCAGCTCCTTTGCCCGGTTTAAAAAACCAAACCTTTCAATCCAACAGCAGAGAATTCAATGTTGAATGTCAAATTCCCATATGGAAATTAAGGTCACTGCTGCACGAGACAGCTGGAGCTCAAAGAATGGCTGAGTTTCACAGCACACTCTGCTGACCACCTTTACCTTCTCTAGCATTTTGCCATGGGAAGGAACCATAAAATACCTTCCAAGTGCCTTCAAATCACACAGAGCTTGTGTGGTACCACTGTCACTGTGCCTGTTGCTGGCTCCACCAACTGCCTTTGCTCAGTTCAGCCCTGTTACCCTCCAGCCCACGAGCTGACCAGAGCAGAGCATTGATCCTCACCAATGAACTCGTGCAAGAAGACCAGGGAAGCGATGTAGCAGGAGAGGCTGAGCAGCTCTGCCACGATCATCAGCCAGTGCCAGGTCTGGATGGTCAGTGCCACCATCAGCAGCTCGGTGAGAATCAGAGACGTGAAGGAAATGGC
Organism: Petroica traversi; assembly: GCA_025920805.1. Lineage (NCBI taxonomy): Eukaryota > Metazoa > Chordata > Aves > Passeriformes > Petroicidae > Petroica > Petroica traversi. The sequence goes on along the minus strand of JAHLSL010000072.1, from coordinate 6,741,232 downwards.
AACGATGTGCACGAACTCGGACTCAAAGAGGAGCAGGGCTCCATACATGATGATGCTGCCTGCAAGGGAATGGAGCCCTTCGAGTCAAAACACCAGGCTCAGCTCTAAAACCCAGGGTCAGGTCTTGGAAAGGCTGAAACAATCCTATCTGGAGGCTGTTTTTCATGAAGCCTGACCAAGGTAACGACAACGAATCAGTTACTATTTAGGAGACATTACTGATGAGAAGGCAGGGAAAAGTTACAGCAGAGGTACCCAAAGTTTTCTAGCAGTCGATCATGTTCAGACACGTGGAGATAGGAAATTAATACATGCTGTTTTGGCAGCTGGAGATCTCTAACATCATGAAACCCTATCCTCCCAGAAAAGCACTTGGTCACTACTCAGAAGCTCAAAGATATCAAATTCTTGTATATCCTACTGCACTGCCTCGGTGCCAAGAGGCAGCAAAGTGTTGAAAAGCTCAGTGGATACATGACAGCCTCAATTTGCACTGCCTGGCCTGGGATCTCCCCCTTTACACCTCCCCTGAAGAGAATCCCATCAAAGCCCTGCTAACGAGGCATTGTTTGTGCTCCTTCTGGCTGGCCAGGGCTCCAGGCCACCTGCACAAATAACTCATGTGAGCAGTGTGAGTAATCCTCAGCACCATCCATCACCCGGCTGCCTCCGGAAGGGAAAACCTGCGAGGGAACCCAGCCCCAGCCACAGAGTTCAAACCCAGTGTGAACTTTCCAAACTCTGGGGCTGCTCGGGTTTTGGTCGGGCTCATCTCTGCTAGCAACTGGCCCCGTTGTTTGGCCACTGTTTGCTGGGCACTGAGTTCTGGTGAAGTCACTTTAACCAAAGCCTGAAACCAGAGAGAGCTCTGAGCTCAGGCAGGAATCTTTCCCCCCGTGCATCACCCTCTGCCTGCAGCCTTCCACCTCTTGGGAGTGTTCTCTCAGTGCCTCGGCTTTGCCATTGTCTTGTGCAGCATCCCAAATTTTGATCCTTTTGTAGGTGATGGATTTCAGAAAATAAAGGTATCAGGGATTTTTGCACTCCTAGATTCACTCCCTGCTGAGGATGGCAACATCAATTAAATCCATAAGAATTACCTGCTTATTTTGACCCATTATTCTGACTCCTGTTGATAAAGGAGTTTTGGAAAACAAGAAATATTGCCACCTCAGCTTTTAGCTCTACATTATTGACCTGTTTCCTACAATTCCCAGGTTAATACTTACAGAGAGTATTTGAGTTTGAGGGACTTGATTAAAAGAAAAAGACAAAATGAAAGAAAAGACATTCTGAGATATATACCCAAATTACTACACCCACTGTTGAAAATGCATTGTATTTAAGGCATTTATTTAATTGCTTTAGCACGCTAATTAGAGTGTATGGAATATAATGAAGAACCTGAGCTTGACTCTGACCCTGCTTTACAGAAGGGGAAGCAACCAGAACTACTGCCACTTCCATTTTTGGATAAAATACAGAAGGCTACATGTTTCCACGTTGACAAAAACCTGTAAAATCCATAAATTTAATATTTTTCCCAAAAGAAGGGGAGAGTCACGAGCTCTGCTTTGCAGATGGGGCAGCTACTGCCCTGCAAAGAACTTGCACAAAATTACAGTGCAAGGTTCTGATGGGAAGAGGAACAATGGTTTGAATTCTACATCACAGGGTTGGCCAATTACTGCCAATATTTGACTTTAGATAATTTTTCTTTTGGTAGCTCTACCGACATTTTCTGAGACAAAAGAAGTTTCTATTCATCACCACAGGGTACTTTGGAAAATTCATTCATGCCTTACTTAGCTTCCTGCAATATAACAACTGAGATAGTCACAGACACTCCAACACCCAAAGGCACAAGCAGGAGTTGATTTCTTACCTTGATAAATGCTTATCAGGACCCAGATTAAAAACGTTTTGTATGACAATGGTCGTCCCTGGGTGAGGGAAAAAGACAAAGCTCCATTGGGGATTTATGAAAATTCACTTATTGATCAACTTAGAAATTAATAAGAGAATAGGAAGGTGATTTGGAAAAAGAAATAAATAAAACAAATTAAGAAACACTGAGGCAGTGCCACTTTATTCTCATTTTTTGGGGTGCACGAAGGGGCAGTGGAAGCTCAGGGCTCCTCAGCCCAGCCTGGCCCTCACTGCACACACAATTAATTCAGTGCAAGATGTCTCAGGAGTTTAATCACTGCACTGTGAAATACAGGATGTGTGTACACACATCCACGTGAAGACATTAATGTTGTATTTCTAGACACACACAAATCACCCTCATATTGAAGGCAGAGAGATTTGAAAGAACCATCTCCAGCCAACACAGCCATACCAGCACAAAACCCCCTATGTTTAGGCCAGGCCTAAGGATGGTTGAAGAATTAGTGGTTTATGACATAAGAGACAACATGCAAGTGAAACCAGATGGAGACTTATTGAGGCTCTGGAAAAACAGGCTGTGCTTCTGAGAGTATCTGTTTAACAGCAATCCTTGAGGGAAAGGATCTGGTGAAGACTCAGTCCACCCTTTCCTCCAACTAAGAAAGATGTTCCCAGGCTGCATACCCCAGTTATTCAAAACATTTTCCAGGGAGGAAGGAAAAAATTGAAAAAGAACCTAAGATGAGATTTACCTTCCCAATATTTCTATGGTAAACATAAAATAAAGTTTTCTTTGTCTAAGGAGAAGGACCTGACTTAGAGGCTAAAGCTACAAAAATGGCACAGCAAGCAAACCTTTGGATCATGCTCAAGTCAAATTTCTGTGGAAGAAACTCTGGGATGACCTCCTGCCTCCTTCAAATGAACATATCCCTTCCCCTCTCCCCTTTTCTGGCTTCAGGACAGTGCCAAATCCCCAACAATTTCTCCTTTCCCTTTATTATGGAACAAATTGGTAATGTTAAATCCCCAGAATTTCCCACAGAATGGAACTTCTCCTTCCCCAGCCGTTTTTAATAAATTGCATTTCATGTAGCATTCAACAAGCAACTGCCAGGAATTCTGGTTCTATCTGTTGATTCAAATTTGACTTCAACAGAATTTTGCCTGAGAATGCCTGATAAAGTTCTGGATCTCCTGGCAATATATTTGACTTTACACATTTACAGTTCCCAGTCAAATGAGGATCTTGCCTCAAAGCAAAACACACAAACAAGACTCTCCCCCACCTTAAGAAGATCTTTGTAGAGCTCTGGGTACAACATTGCAACTTCAGATTTCACATCCTTGTCCAGGACAAGAGAAAACACAGGAAACATGGTGTAAATTGTGGAGTACCTGGGAAGAAGGAGGAGACCAGTAAATTATCTCAGGTGGAGATGAGCAAAGAAATTCCAGGGCCCATAAAGGAAATTAAATGTTCTTTAAGTGCCAGATAACGTACACTTTATAAAAACTGGCAAATGGAGCACACCAGAGTTTTACAGGTGGGAAAAACCTGCAGGATTGGCTTTTTGAGTGACTTTTAATCAGGAACACTCAAACACAAGTGCATGGCTGGTGTGGTACCCAGCCCAAAAGTGTGCATTGTGCAGAGGTTTTGCTCATCTCCAGTAAAACGTCAGCTCTTACCCAATGATGAGGAAGCCTTGGTAGAGAGGAACTGAAGCAAAGTAAAACACTGATGAGAAAACAGCCTAGGAAAGAAATGAGCTTTTTAGGCACTGAGATACTGCAGAAAAAGTAACAGCTTAAAAATACCCTCTGATCAAACCAGAACATTCTTCCAGTGGGTTCTCCAAATCCCCAAAATTAAGACAGACTAATGGAATACCAACCCCTTTTATTCCTTTGGAATAAAAACTCCTTTATTCCTTATTTGTCCAATACAAGGAATTTTCTCACGTGTTTTCACATCAAATCCTAACCCATGACAATTTCCAGAAGAAATGGTGGCATTCAAAATGAGACTCAGGACCTTTCCTTTAGGATTTGGCCTCCCCACCTGTCTTTGGACCCCTCTCCTGGCAGCCCCTGTACCTGCATGGTGCTGATGCAGAGGCTCCTGTGGATCACAAACTGGCTGAGGGCTGCAGATCTCTTGTAGCTGTTCCTTCCATGGACCATGAGCAAACGGCCCAGGTGCTTGAACTGAGTGATGGAGAAATCAGCTGCCAGCGATGCCTGCTTCCCTTCCTGGGAACAACAGCAAGGAAAAGCACAGAGAGCTCATGTCAGCACTGGAAACAAAGAATATCGGGTTATTATTGAGGTATCACTGGCAGAATTTCCAGGAATATTTGCAGTATCTTAGGGGAGGGAGAGCATTGCCTCAGCACTTCTCCTTCCACTGTGGATTTTAAGCAAAGAGCAAAAATATGAGGAGAATTCCCATTTGAACCTTGGCCTCCAATTCTAAGCAAGTTCTGCTTCACAACACACATGTTAACGTGACACTCCTACCCAGGAGTGCTAACACAAATTCTCAGTCTCAAAAGTTCACTCAATTTTGGCTCACTGCAGAGTCTGTCTGCTGCTGCCAATCCATTCCTGCAGCCCCACGTGCAGGAATCAGAGTTCCAGCCCAGAGTTTGCTTTGCAAAGCAGTATGAACAGTTTTTAATTGTGTTTGTTGGGTATATCTTATCAGTGCAATTATAACTCCAGCTTTTTGAGCATCTAAAACCCCCCAAACCAACCATGAGGGTCCAAACTCCACCAATAATCAAATAATGAATTTGAACTCCCTTTCACAGCAGTCTCCTTTGTAGCCAAATTATTTTTCATGATAGGGCTACTGGTCTGATGATGATTCTTGTGGGAGCTTGTCCCTTTTCCTGCACAAATACCTGAGGATTCATTTAGGAGTTGCTTGAAAACTGGCCACAGAAATTCTCATTAAACATGAGGTAATCTCACCTTTCCTTCAACTCCAACCCCACAGTCAGCCTCCTGAATCATGCTAACATCATTCCCTCCATCACCTGCAGGGCAGAGCACAAACAAAACGGGAGTCAAGCAACAGGGGCAACCTGCAACCCCACCAAAGTCATCTGCACCACACTGGAACATTACAAGAAATACTTAACCCAGCCAGCAAAAGCAAGATTTTTAAACAGAAATAATGAATTTAAGTTCTTAATTTTGTTTTAATAGACCCCAGGTCAGTGATGGATTTCTCTCACTTGAAGGTAGCACCATTATCTCTACAATGCTGGAACAAGCTCTCAGATAGAGGGACACTTCACCTGACCAGCTTCGAGCTCTGTTTTGCAAAGATGCCACCTGAAAGGGCGACGAGGACTTTGGCACTGAATTCCCATCTGCCAAACTTCACCTTCTCCATCGCCCCAAAAGCCACCACTCCCTGAAGCAGCATTTCCAGATGTTGTGAGCTGACCCCAAGGAAGGACAGACAGCATTTTTGTGAGCTGACCCCAAGGAAGGACAGACGGAATTCTGCATGGTCAGGGCCCCTGGCTGGTGACTCACCCACGGCACAGGTGAGCTTGCCCGTCCTCTCCTGCAGCAGCCGGACGATCTGGGCTTTCTGCGTGGGCGCGCAGCGGCAGCACACGACAGCGGGGCACTGGCACGCCAGCTCCATGAACTCGTACTCGTAGTACTTGAGGCACACCTGGGGCACACACACACACACACCTGGCTCACCCCTGCTCCTGGGCACGGGGACTTCTCCCCAGCCGTGCCCCAGGGCTGTCCCTACCTCCAGGGAGTCCCCCGAGATGACCAGGGCGCAGTCGTGCTTGCGGCGGAAGGCGTTGAGCTCCAGGTGGGCTTCTCCTCGGTTTGTCACCTGGGGGAGGGTGAAACTGAGTGAGGGTGCACCTTACAGGGGTGAGAAAACAGCAAAGAACCCCAGGGGGAGCAAAGGCAACACAGCCAGTGATGCCAGAATGATTTTTGTCTTTTCTTTTATATCCCTTTTCCACAGCTCTGTGTACCCAC
>JAHLSL010000072.1:6707833-6721474 GCA_025920805.1 Petroica traversi | reverse complement strand
CCCAACCCCTTTAACCGTGTCTGGTTCATTTCATAACACCAGGAAAAAGGCATCACTCCAGCATTGTTCCTGTGGTGCCTTCAGATTCCAGCTTTGGTATTTTTCAACTCCTCTAGTGCAGTAGGGCAGAGCTCTAAACTCCACGTGAAGTGTAGTTAATTGTCTTCATGTTTTGGTCAGGCAGAACAATCCTTCCAGGCCTTTGGTCCAAGGACACCTCACAGCCTCAGGCCACAAAAATTATCAACAAAAGAGAATTGGGGGGAGCAAACTGGGGGAATGTGGCTTCATTACCTGAAGCTCTAATGGGACAATTAACCCCTGATATGCAAATAGACCAAACTTAGATCCATCTGAAAAACTCATGACCATCGACCATGTTGCATATAGTCTCTGGGAGGTTTTTGACTGCCCAAGGTGTGTTTATTGAAGGCCTTCCATAAACACCCACTTTATCCTCTTAACTCTGTCTGGCCACTGTTCTAGGTAGCCTTTCTAAGGCATCACTGAAGGGCCCTGAAAGATTTACCAAAGTTTTGGTAAATGTAACTTTTATAAAAGTTTTGGGGCAGTACACCAAGAAAAAGCCCCTTTGCTGCAGATCCACCAAACACAGCAACCTCAAAAGACTCAGCGAAATTTTAGTCCACGAAATACAAGTGGTTTGGAAAATTTAGAGCCACTTGGGTTTCGTGTGCAAGAGAATACAATTGGTGAAAACACAAAACAGATGACTCGCACAGAGCTAGAAAATCTTAATTACATTCATTTAATTTTTAATACTATTTTTAGTATCAGAAGGGGAGTCTTCAGATAATTGCACAATTACTAAATTATGTCAGTTGAAGAAGGGACACACAGTGATCCAGTTTCCTGCTCTGTTAACCTTTAGTGTCAAGAGGACAAAAGTTTCACTTCCAGGTCAAAGGCCACAACATGGTAAAAATAAAACCAAAGAATAAGAACTACAGTTCAAAATGAATCTTTGCCAGCAAATGCTTCTCATTATAAGGAATCTCACTTGGTAATTATGAAAGTTTTATGAGACATATCCATTACCAGGGTAATTCCACACGTATTTTCCACACTAGTGATTAGGAGCCATAAGATCTTCAAATTTAATATCTCTGCTCGTCAGGACTGCTGCCAAAATCCTACAGCAAACCCTCAGCTGGAAAGGGCTCAGTCACTGCTCACAGTGGACTAGCCAGCCACCCAAATTCTCTTGAAAATCATTGGATACTTTGGCAAATAATTCTCAAGAGATTCAATATAAAATGAAGGCAAATAAAGCTGAAATTTAGGTTTTTTTGTTTTTTGATTTTTTTTTTAGTACAGTTGTGTCATTTAAGGATCTCAACACCAAGAGAAGAAGCAGCTGCTAGGAAGGGGAAAGAAAAGAAAGAGAGAGCTGGATATCTAAATAAAAGTTATTTTAGACTCAGACCTTAGCAACGAGACACAGACACACACTCACTCTTGCATGTGATGTGAAACAACCCCCAGAACGTAACGAGCAACCACAATTTTTATGCATTAAGCATCCAGTGACCTCCACACTTTCCCAAAAGCAGTTCACAAGCAGCTCCCTACCACATTAATTCACCCTTAGGCCAGGGATGTGGCAAACCTTTGGGAGCAGGGGATGCAGGTCCTGTACCTGGGTGTAAATGCTGAATATGTGGCTCTGCACCTCGTCCATGGAGTCCAGGCCGTAGGCGACCGTTCCCAGGTGGAGTCTCTTGAAAACCATCTCGTTCTGGGTGAGAGTCCCTGGGAAAAGCAGCACCATGGAGTGGGAACAACACCCCCATTCCCCAGCTCACCCCCTGTCCCTGCTGGGCCTCACACAGAGAAACCTGGATTTGGGCCAGCAGCTGAACCGGGCACTGCTCGCAGCTGAGGCTGGCAAAAAACCCAATATTAACACATTTGAGGGATGAATCTCCTGAGAAGTGGGGTTTGTAAATGAGATTCACCCACAGTCAATGCCAGCAGGAGCTGCAAGCACAGTTCTGGTCCCACTGGAACAAAAAAAAAATTGGAAACTACTTCAGCAAGACCAGGATTTTATGTCAGACCAAGCTTTTCATTTTTGCATTTTTTTTTCATTTCATTACAGCTCAGGCCTTCAATTCAAGCTCAGCTTCAAAAGTGTAAGGCCAGCAGCAGCCAGTCTGCTGTACATTTCTGCCTACATCAATTATCTTAACCTGGCTTTGAAAACTAGCTCTAAAAAGTCGATTTTCATTTTATTTTTACCCTCAGCTTTTGTTTTAATAACATGCTTTAAATGTTCCTTGAAGCAATATAATATTCCTGCCCTACCTTATTTATATACTCAGAATGAAAAAAATGCAGAACTTTTTTAAAAAAACTGATTAAATGATATTGTCGGAGTGACAGAAAATGCATATTTCTTCCAGTCCAAAGAAATCCTACATTATCCTCTTTTTCTGGCCAAAACCATAACAAAATCCAAACAACATACCACGAGTCAAAACTGCATTTTCTGCAGCAATACCTGTTTTGTCTGTGAGCAAATAGGAAATCCTCCCCAGCTGCTCAGGGATGGTGCTGGAGCGAACCACAGTGCCAGGGATTTTGGAATCTCTGCGGATCACCCAGCTGTACACAATCTTCCCCATGTCCAGATTCACACGCAAACTGCACAAAATAAAAAGCTATTACCAGGTGAACTTTGGAAAAATTCCTTGTGAGCTGCCACGGTGCAATGAAAGGACGTGAGTTCCACAGTGGACCTGAGGTGCCAAAGGGGGGTTTCAGGAGAAGTTTCTTCAAAGTCAGTGCTCTGGTGGCAAATGTAATTACAGTAAGATTCAAAGCCAGATGATAAAATTACAGTGAGAAGAGCAGATGTGATTTGAGGGGAAGGTGGACACAGTAAGGACAGTGATGGATACCAGAGAGCAGATTAAAAATAGAGCTGAAATGAATCCCAGTCCTGCACCCAAAGTAACTTACTGATCTGCTCACTAATACAGCACAATTTAATATTAAAGTCTCATTCCTCTCTGAATGTATTCCCCTACATTCTGTATAAATAACCCTCCTTTTCCATTTTTTGCTCTGTTCTGAGAAAAGGGCCTTTAAATGCCTAACCCACAGCCTGAGCCAGTGAACAGGTTAATAAATGGACCGAATTCAGCAGAAACAACAAAGCAATTCTTATGTTTGAGCAGCGGCTTCATTTCTACTTCTGGAGCTGCTCAGCAGTGAGATGAGGAGCAGGTGAGAGTTCAGTGCCTGTCTGAGCTGGCAGAGTTTTCCTGGGAAGCACAGACCTGCCCTTACCTGATGGGAATGATGTTTGAGAACAGCAGCAGGAACCTGATGATCTGCAGGTACCAACGGCCTGCAAAGTGCTGAAGGGCCACCATGACCAGGGACACCACCACCAGAGCCCCAAAGAGGATCTTGGTCAGGCAGTTCACCTCCAAATCAAAGAGACCAATCTAGGAAAGCAGGAGAGAGCCATTCCAGGCACACAGATGAAGATGTCAGCTCAGTGCAAATACTCAGCTTCTCTTTTAAAACACTACAAACATATTTAAATTTATAAACAATACCCTTGCCAGCTTATTAAATGGGATTTCCATCCCTTAGAAGCTCAGCAGAGCATGCAGAGGTGTGACAGGACCTCACAAAGCTGCAGGCTGTGTGAGCATCCCTGCTCCATGTCTCAGCTCTGCTACAACAGCAGCAAAAGAAGCTTTTCTATTCTAACTGGGACATTATAAACATATATCCCATTATAAACATATAAAACAGTGGGTTTGGCAACCTTAAAAAAGTGAGAAGACACATGTATAATAGGATAAGAAAAAAATCAGGAGAAACAGGTTCTGTTAGGGTAACTATCTTAAATCACAGGCTGGGAAATATGAATTATTCCTATGAGGCTGTGTCTGTAGTGTGTACATAGAGCACTTGGAAGGATTTCCTTTAAAAATGATCCATTTCTGACATCTTTTTTTTATTTATTATAAGTAAATATTCTGTTTCTTCACCATACCTTACTCCTGGGGTTGGAAGTGTTCATCACACTGCGCAGCTCCCTTCCCGTGTAGAGAACAACCCCCACCACAGTACCTAAACACAGAGGTTTTGTCTGTAAAAATACTGGTCAGGAGGAAAGGAGTTCTAGCAGGCTAAATTCAGAAGCACCAGGAATTCAAAAAGCTGTATCTGCCACACAACACCCTGAGAACACAGCCTGGAACAGGCAACCCTCCCAGGCAGGAATCCAGTCCCAGGGCTGGACTTGATGCAGCAGCTCATGGGAAGAGCAGCCACCTCTGCTCCACCTTCCCTGACCCCCTTCAGATCCACTTGTCTCTCCACACTGTAAATAAAAGTTTGCAGGGATGGGGGATTGCTTGGATTTCCTCCCACCACTTGGAATCTCACTCTGGAGCTGCCTTACACCAGACCCTGATCCTTCATTGTGTGCCAAAACTAAACCAGCTCTGGGCTATGGTTATTTACTGGTAAATGTTGATACAATCCCAGTAAATCCAAAGAATTTCCAAGCTCAAAGACAGAATTACCCCGTTTTAAAATCTACAATTTACTTTCAGCGTTTGTCTAAACACTGTTCCTACCATGAAGTGAATCACAGCAACTCCCACCTCCCTGGAACAGATGGAGCTGCTGGGAGCCCATCAGTGGATTTCAGTGCTCTGTCCCACATTTGCTAAAGAGCTGAGAGTTCTCCATTTTGTTCTTGCAAAACATAATTCAGTTTAGCACCATAAATTACTGGGTTTTTACAGGTTTTCTTTTAAAGGCTTTGCAAAGAGCCATGAAGAAAAAGCCATCTACCATCAACAGTGTAAAAGCTGCTGCTGCCAAGTGTGAGGGGTCTGAAAAATGGAGAAAACCAACTCTAAAAAATACACTGCTGCTTTATATTCCACTATTCCTTTGCTTTCATTAATAATCAAAGATTTAACGAGCTGCGAGTGACTTATTTTTAAATAAGACTCATTCAAGAGAGGTGGTTTCTAAAAATATGCTGAGAAAACATTCCTTTAAAAAAACCAGCCCCAAAAACAACAACAAATCCCCGAGCCAGATGGCAGGTGCTGGTAAGATGGTCACAACTCAGATCAGCAGATGGCACAGCCACTCCAAATCCACTGCACACAGCCAGAGTCAGACCCAGCAGATGGAGAAAGGAACATTGCTCTGCTTCATCTTCCAGGGGCTGCCCTGGTGAGATGGCACCACAACCCCACAGCTTCCACTGGCAGCAGAAGGAAAATAATACCCACATTTTCTCCTAACAGAAATAACCTGCAACGTGCTATTTGTTATCACCACAGGAGAAACAAAACTGGTATTGTATTGGTAAGTCAGCCAAAATGAGAGGAAGCACCTGCCAGGACTAGAGACAGCTTGAAGACACCCTGATGTGTAAAAAAAGAGTGTTTCTAGGTGGTTTATGGCCATTTCAGACTCAACCGCATAAATATTTTGAAATTATATTTGCAAATGCACTGTCAAGTGTCTCCATGTGACAACTTTAATTCCAGAACTGGACTCCAGAATTCCACTCTCCTCCAGCACTGCCCTACAAACCTCCTGCAAACTCTGCAAACACACAGGAGAGGAGAGGAACAAGGCTTTTACTTTGAAAGCCTCTCCAAGGGGTCATGGATTCATCTCAGGCCTTGGCAGTTTATCCTGTATACAAGTCCAAATCTGTCAAAGACTTGATTTTTTTTCCTTTCTTTAAGAGTGTAGAGGACAAACTCAATGGAAGCACTTACCTGGAAATCTTTCATCTTAGCTTGTGCTCCCGGAATCCATTTGACACCATTTCTGGTACAGATTAGGATGTCAATGTGCAGAGCAATTAAGTGCTATTCTGCTCCTAGATGCTAAAGAAGGGCCCCAAAGGCCACTCCACTTCTTTCTCATCTAGGAATGTCCAAGAGGCAATTAGATGTCAGCCCAGCTCCCCAGAGGTGTCAGGACAAGGGCAAAACCTCATTCCAACTGCTAATTTCTCCAACTGACAGAATTATTATTCCATCACAGAAATACCTTTAAAAATTGTTAACATATTCCCTTAAAAACAGCTTTACACAGGTCTCCATCTTACCTGATGCAATCACTGTGCTGGCCCACAGGGTGTTTTCTATGCTTAAACTTTCATTTACTGGAGGGTCACTGTCCTCCTACAACAGGATTAAAGAGAAAAATAAACAAGTGCAAAGCAGCAGAGGATGAGAAGAGTCCCATAGGGGGGTTTGGAGAGGGAAGCTGGGGGAGTTGGCAGAGGGGTTTCTGATAGGATGGAGGTTTTCCTAAAGCCTGGTGAATCTCAGGTGGATTTCAAGCCCATGCCAGCAGACTCACCCTGGTGAAGGTCCCCACGAAGTTGTGGATGTCAATGTTGGGCTCTTCTGCGTAGACGTAGGAGCGGATTTGCAGCAAGTCCTGCCAAACAGACAGAGTCAGCTCAACAATGGACAAAAACGTTACCAGAACACATCACCAAGAGTTCTTCAGCATGATTCAGAAGTGACTTATCTCGATATCTACTGCAGCCCAAGTGTCCAACAGCAAACACACCCGGGCAGCATTCACTGAGGGCGATTTCCCGGGGTGACACCCGAGGGACCCCTGGGACCCCTCAGGGAAAGAACCTGCAGCCTGAGAACAGAACTGCAGCCCCCACACGGGTCAGGTGAAGCCCACCCCAGCTCCCCAGCCCAGGATGAGCAGGCAGAGCTCACGGAGGCCGTGGGCAGGCGCTGGGTGCAGGTGACGGGCAGCCGCAGCTTCCAGTCCGTCTCGCCATCCAGCTGGTCCGTGCGGAGGAAGCAGGAGCCTGGGGAGGCAACAGCACTCAGGGACCCTGCCACCTCTGCCCCAACACTGCAGGTAACTCATGGGGTGCTTCCCCTCTGGGATGTTCCCATCCTCCTTTCTCTGGAAGCAGTGTCTGATTTGCGTTTGTTAATAATGGAAGGGCGATGTTCTTGCACCACATCCCTTCCACTAGGCCACAATTCTCTGTGCTTTACTTTTTAAGAGACTCTTGGGATGCTTCTCCTCTAGGATATTCCCATCCTCCTTTCTCTGGAAGTAGTGTCTGATTTGCATTTGAAGGATTTGGATTTGAGGGGCAATGTTCCTGCACTACATCCCTTCCCCTCCACTAGGCCAGAATTCTCCGTGCTTTATTTTTTAAGACACTCTTGGGATGCTTCCCCTCTGGGATATTCACATCCTCCTTTCTCTGGAAGCAGTGTCTGATTTGCATTGAAGGATTTGAATTTGAAGAATAACGTTCCTGTACCACATTTCTTCCCTTCCCTTCCACTAGGTCAGAATTCTCCGTGCTTCACTTTTTAAGACACTTGAAATGTTCCCATTAATCTGCTTTCTAATCCTTCTGATCAAATATTTCCTCATCCCACACTTAGCAAAACAAACCTGAACAGCAAGCAAAATGATTTATATCTAAAATGCAACCAGATTCATTTACCCTGGACTCAACCCTATATATTCTTTGATTAGCAAACAAAACCAGAGTACAACATCCTGAGAAGTGGTGGTCCATAAAACCACTCGAGCTCCCTCTCTCTCTAAAATGTCACTATTATCTATTTCTTTTCCATTTCCAAAAGATAATTTTCTCCAAACAACCAGTGAAAGGTTAATGGCCATTTTGACAATTGGTTCCAGATGTTTACCATTCTTCTCCGACGTCCTCAGGAAGATCATGTCAGCAGGGACCCTCTGGTTCTGCGAGGAGAAGAAAGGCCATTATTGTGCACCCAGCCCCGCACGCGTGTGCAGCCCAGGCACAAAGAGGATCCCTTTGTCAGCCTCCAGCTTGGGATTCTGTTTGCTTTGAATCCTGGACTCGCTTCCCTGCAGAATTCCGAGCACGGGATAATCACTGGTGCCAGCTCCCACTGACCAGACCCAAGGGTTAGGTTTACAAAAGGGCTGGGGAGTAATTCTAGAAGGAGGAAGAAATCTTAAACTAATGCTGGTTTCCTTTCAAGGGGTCCCAAGTTAGCAGGAAGGTTGTGTCTGGAATCTGCAGCTACCAAGTTTCTCTTTTTGTACTGTTTTAATACGAATGGTTTTTAGAGGCCACAGTTGCCTGCAGAGAGGGTGTGGGAAAAACATAAAATGAGTGGATTTAAAAAACCACATAAAAACTTGTACAAAAGGGGAAATACACCTGTGTATACCTACAAATGGATCACTGGGTCTCCCAAAACTGCAATGTTTAGACCCAAAGAAACACCTGGATGCTGCATTTCTGTCAGGTGTTTAACCTGTGTCCAACAGTCAGAGAAAGGACAGAAAAGCTCTTTATCTTATTGTAGTGTAAGTAAAAAATGAGGTTATAGGTGCAAGCCTACAGATTTGCCCTCATTTGTAAAGATAATGGTGTTATTGGTGGGGTGGGGGGAACCCTGAAAAGTGATTAAATATTTTAACTTGTGCTCAAAACCTGATAGTCTAAGCCTATTGTAAAATAAGTATGAATTCAAAAAATCTCATTTTCTATGGTCTTGCTAAAAAAAAAAAAAAAGTACTTTACACAGGAAAGATGGATATAAAACAAACCTTTTCAACAATGATGAGGTCACCCACTTGTATGTTAGAGCTCTTCACCTTCACAGTCCCTGCAGAGGAAAGGTGTTGGTGTTAGGGCAGAGCAGGGCAGGGTTTGGGGTGCTGCTCCTCCCCTCCCTCCCTTCCCCTGCACTCTGGGGGGAAAGTGGGAAATGTTTCCAGCCCAGGAACTGGGCAATGCTCCCTGTAAAGGGTTCCTGAGCCCACTGCTCCCACTAAGGGGGGCTGTCCCAAAAATGGCAGAGAGCCCCTCACCCAACAGCTCCAGAGCTCAGCCCTGGATGCAGAAAGCCCCAGGCACTCCCCAGTGACAACCCCAAAACAACTCCTTAAACTCCTTTTTGCACTGCTTAACTCACAAATTCAAAAATACTTTCAGCATCAGACAGAGCAAGACCAGAAAGCTCCAGCAGGGAACCATCAAATCCAGCTCCTTTTCCTTAGGTGCCTGGAAATGTAAAGCTCGACTCTCAAGCCAAGGCCTGGAAGCTGAAAGTCCAGTGACCCCATCCAAAATCCAGGCTCATTTCCTCCCCTGCTGCAGCTCCAGGATCTGGCTCAGCTCTGCCACCTCTCCTTTGCCTCTGCTGGACCAGCCAAAGGAGCCCTGAGAAAGCAGGTCCTACAGAAAACATGTAAATGTTTATTCCTGTGCAGCTGTCAAACATTTCCCAGTTGCTTTAAAACGGGATTAATTTAACAATTGGCTAGTAATTTCAAATCATTAGCCAGCTCTAGATTTGGCTTCTCAGACTAACCAGTGATTTATAATCAGTTAATTTGGACCCTGCCTCTACGTGTCTGTTATATTTCAACAAAAGCCTCTTTAATCTGCAGTGATTTGAGTGGAAGTGGGGGAGGCACGTGGAGCTCCCCCTGGCACGGACAACACTCCTACTGTACCTCAAAAATTCATGGGCTAACTGGCCAGATAGCAGCTCAGGGGGAAAGCAGGAGGGGGAAGGGAGGGGGAACAGAAATTAGCACAAAGCACAAAGGTCACCGGGATTTTACTACTGGCAGTCCCTTCATTAGCATCCTTCTCAGGATATGCTTCAGTGTTTCTGCTCCAAATTAACAATGAAAGCCATTCTGGGCTGGGGGCAGCCTGCTGCTCTGGTGACACACTGTGTGCTTAACAACATGCTTCATCACTGCTGCTAATAAACGCAGGCTTCCTCGCATGCTGGAATTATTCCTACAAATTATAACCAGTCATGGCCCATTTCACAAATATCTCATAGGTCTTTCGTGGGTTCTGGAGTTTGCCTGGTGAGATTTTTATTTTTTTAGGATTTTTTTTTAAAGAGGAAAAAAAAAAAAAAGGTAAACAAAACGAATGCTGGGCTAAAGACATCTCTGCCGGGGCAGGAAGCAACCCGGGGATTAAGAGTCCATTACGCTGGGGCTTGAAAAGAAAAGCTGCACTCCAAGAGGATCAAAAAAAGCATCCCTGGCAGTCTTCTGTATGGGCTATACAAAGTTAGGTACTATGACACTAAAAGGGTCTGACAGATAACATCTCTTCCTCCCCTTTTAATACGGTTATTCACAAAACAACAAAAAGTGCTTTTGAATATTCTCCTGTGCAAAGGAAGGGGGTGGGGGGAAAAGCCCCTGTGCTCTCCCCACACAGGCACAGCCATTCCTGGCCCAACGTGCAAAAAAGCTGTGGGTTTGTTTAATTTGTTCTGTATTCTCTTAAAGATCACAGGGATTTATCTGGAGACTGTCAGCACAAGGAGCTCTACCTGCAGGGTTCAGGCAAACTTATTTTTGTCTTAATGAGGTAAAAAAATCATTCTGCACAAGAAAAATTAATGCCTGGACAAAGCTGTAACGTGATGATTTCCTATCATTACACACATAAAAGGCTTTGGGGATCGTTACTCTGAAAACAGCATCATCTGCTTTAAAATTCCTCCAATATGAGAAAACCCAAAGCAGCTGGAGCAGATTTGTCTTGTTCAGAGCCCTCCCAAGCTCAGCTGTTGGAGGGTGAAACAAAGAGGGGACCTTTCCAGGCAACACAGGTTTTTATAACTCCTGGATAAATGAGATGCCCTTTTGAGGGAGTTAATTCTGCTTTTGCAGCCTGGCTGGCCCCGTGGGTGACATCTCTGCAGTGAGCACCAGTCCTGCTCTCAGGGCCCAGCACCAGATGTTTCCTTTGACTCGGGACTCCCATAAAGCAACTTACTTGAATTAGTTTTATTTCGGTCTTGGGAATTGTGTAATTCCCCTTTTTTCCGTGGGGAAGCTGCCACCTAAACATCAGATGTGTTCTCGTGCATGTTTAAAACCAGCTAATGGCACAACTGCTCAGCTTCCCAGTATTGCTCTGCTATTAAAGTATTTTTGTAGTTATAAACTCCTGCTTTTCTAACAGGAGAAATGCTTCCAAGTTTATTTATATCACTTTCAGTTGGTACTTTCTTAAGTTAATCACAATATAAGAATTAGTCTTGATCTCTCATTTTTTAAAAAAAACTATTGGTAGAAATTGTCTGATATTTATTTCATTCCCTGCTCTACCCTGATTTATCTTTTTTAAAGACAAGAAAGTAAACATAATCAAATGCAAACAGTTTGTTCCAAAGTATCACCAAATCATCCAGCAGAATGATGGATGTACCAGAAAACAGATTATTTAAAGTAATAAATATTTTAGCCAGAAGAAATGAGCCTTTTTTTCAAGTTAAAATTTCGCAATAGATCTGCAAAGCTGCACTGAGGTACAGATCCAAACACTTAATTTGGAATTAAAGATGGAGCCAAAGGTTCATTAAAACAAGTTAAATGCATCTAAAATAAAAAAAAAAGAAAGGGAGGGGGTTTGTTTGATGTGCTGCACCAAACTTTTGGCTTTTGTAGCTTTATGCTGTGGAGCAGGACTTGCAGAGTTTGGGAAAATATTGTTTTTTATGGCTGGTAAACGCCAATGATCTGTATCTCAAGCAGCACCCCTCAGTAGGGGGTCCCTTGCCACTTTTCTGTGGAGTTTCTCTCTATTATGCAGCGTTACCCAGTGAGGGGGGCTGCAAGAGAAGAAAAACAAGCCAGGAATTTGCAAGCACAGTTCGAGCTTTCCATCAAGCAGATCAGAACACAGACCCCTGAACACAGGGAGGCTTGTGGCTCCATGAATAGGGGATTGAAATTTGATTATTTTTTATAACAATCCAAACAACTCTCCTTTAAATGGAGAGCTTTCCACTAAAAAAATAAAAATAAAAAATAAAAAAAGCTTTCCAGAAGTCTGCTGGTTTCATCATTTTGGAACATAAATGGATCATCTGGGTAAAAAGATAAAAAAGGTTTTAGGGTGGAGGGTTTTTGTCATTAGGTCTCAGCTCAGGGCTGTGCCAAAACCCTGCAGCATGACCTGAGCTGCTCAACAGCAACAAAAAAAGAAAGCCTCTAAATAGCCCAAGTCCTGTCAGCTCCACTGGAAATTAATTGTTCACATCAGCTGCTCCAAATGTATCTTTATATTTGCTGCTTCTACTTCTGAGCTGGTGACAGTTTCCCCTGAAAACTCAGCTCCTTCCTCTGACTGTACAGGGCTGAGAAAAACCAAACCCCACATTTCCAGCCCCATCCTCAGCAGGCCCTTCCTGCTCCCAGGTAATGCCCAGAGGTGCTGAGGTTTTAATCAGAAAAGGAGATGATCACCTCTCCAAAAACTTCAGTTCTGAGATACAGTGAGGGATAGAAAATTACTTTTCTCCCCACACCATGTGCCAATCAAATAATTTTCTATGTTTTTTTCTGCTTTAAACTATTATTGCTACAGAGTCTCATTCCTGCTTCTGCACAAAATTCATGTTAAATACAGTGGCTTGAGATTTCCAGCTACTGCCCAGCTGCCAATCCTCCTTGGTTTCTTTCACAAAATTAGAAAAGTTAAAGGACTGGGGGGAGGGCAATCATTCATGGGAAACGTAATAGCAATATGAAAAGAACTAAAGGAGAGGTCAGGCCCCTTATAGATCACTGAATAGAATCCAGAAGGCAACTCTTTTATATCTTTAAATAGATGTAGTACACCCCTCTTGGATGAGGCTTTTGTTGGTTGCCAAGCATTTTAAGTGTTGTAGTAAGAACACGTTATTAAAAGGGGATTTAATATTCAGAAAGTCCAGCTCCCCAGTTTGGAGCTGCCTCATAACTCCTGGCATGTGAAATATATCCAGCCTTAAGCAATTCCATTTGAAAAGCAGCCTTATTCCTCCAAATGCAGTGTATTTCTACTACACCTACACCACTGCATCTCAATTCAGGGTGTAAACTTTTATAACTAAGAGACTGGAAATTGAAAAGAACCAAAACTTACTGAAATTCAGTTCATTCCCCTTTTTTAAAACAAAACCCTGGCCTCAGCACCTTTGTCAGGGCATTAGGAGTAGCTCCATAGCGAGGCAGCACGGGATTGCTGCAGGGATAATTTCAATGTCTTTGTTAGGGACAGCACAGCTGGAAACAAGGGCCAGGCCAGGACAGGCTCAGGCTCAGGCTCAGCTGAGCCCAGCCTGGGCTCACTCACAAACCAGGGCTCCAAAGGAGGCTCAGGGTGATGGACAGAGACTGCAAGAGCTGCTCAGTCCTGAGGAACTCATCAGCTGCTGCTGCAAACACTCTCATCACACGGTTTTTAGGTTCTTTTTAGGCTTTTTAGGTGCCCAGAGCAGCTGTGGCTGCCCCTGGATCCCAAGGCCAGGCTGGCCACTGGGGCTTGGAGCAGCCTGGGACAGTGGGAGGTGTCCCTGCCATGACAGAGGAGGAACTGATGATTTTTAGGCTCCCTTCCCACCCATCCCATGCCATGAACCCCTCAGCAAACCCCAAGCTCCACCAGAGCCACCCACACAGGGCCACCCAGAGCCCAGGGCTGAGCAGAGCACAGCGTGGCCACAAAGCCACGTGCCTGGTGATGCCAGAATGATTTTTGTCTTTCCTTTTATATCCCTTTTGCACAGCTCTGTGTACCCACAAGCATTACCATGCACA